>JAGQDJ010000177.1:0-110695 GCA_022885665.1 Triops longicaudatus
CCTGCAAAAGTTGAAGAAGAACAATTTCGGCTTGCCTTTCAAGCGGGGAGCATTTTTACAGTCAAACAGGTCAATAACGAATTCTGACCCCATGAGTTTCCCATCATTTGTTTGAAAAAGAGTCCCACTTAAATCGCTGCCCCAGTCTCCGTGGCTCATGACGCAGACGATTGTCGAATCGGTCGTATCCTCCGAGTGGATTTTGTCGTCTTTGAAATTTTTTAATTCTTGTTCCGTTTCCTAGAACACAGTGCTCGTGAAACACAACTAATACTGTAGCCATACATTTGTCTGCAGGTATTATTTTACCTCGTAAGACAAATCTCCAAAGGACGAAACTTTGTAACCAAGATCTGTAAGGATCTTAGTCACTCTTTCTACATCAATCTCAGAGCCTTTCCTTTCAGCTTCGCCATCAAACATGTAGTTCAGCACAAGAGCAGCACCTCGACATGTTCCCGATCCGTTCCACGTACAAGTATAAGGCTAAAATTGTTTATTAGAGTAACGGCTCATGTGAACGGATTTTGAAGCTTACCGGTAAATTGGACTCCATTTTCATAAGCTGCACCTCGACATCTATAAGCTTAGCCACTCTTTCTACATCAATCTCAGAGGCTTTCCTTTCAGCTTCGCCAACAAACGTGTAGTTCAGCACCAGAGCAGCACCTCGATATGTTCCCGATCCGTTCCACGTGCAAGGATAAGGCTAAAATTGTTTATTAGAGTAACGGCTCATGTGAACGGATTTTGAAGCTTACCGGTAAATTGGACTCCATTTTCATAAGCTGCACTCTTCAGTAACTTCGAAACTCTGATGAGTCTTTCTACGTTCTAAACCGATCGCTCGTAACTGCATACGGGCCACACCCTTATTTTCGGTTCGCACGCAGGAAGCTAGAGATATGCTTATCTGCTCTTTATCGTTTATCCATTATTTTCCAGGCACTTTGCCAAACTAAGGCCGAGCTCAGTCTTGGCTTCGTAGGCTCGTTCCCGCTTGATGAAGAAACAATTTGCAGTTGTAATCTCAGTAATTGTTAGAACACTTTAGCTCCATCACTGCCAATGAAAATATTACTGAGAAAAACCTAAATAAAAACGGGAAAATGCAACGTTGCGTAGGCGAGAAAACTGTCGTTTTAATCGGCCCCAAGGCTGTAGAATTTATGTTTAACTTTTAATAATCATTCTGTAACATATTCCGTGCTTAAAACCTATTTTTGTAAGTTTTGAATATCTATCCAAAACGCAACAATGAAAGAAGTAGAAAAACGCAGGAATCGTTTAAGCAGAGAAGACTTAATTTAATTTATCAAAGAACCTCGAAGAAATTTATCAATTTACCTCGTGTAAAACGAATTTTTTTTGCAGCTACCTTGCTTCATATGATACTTCTGTGATTTTACCCAGCCTCAGATAAGCTTTCATTTAAAACTTGTGACTTTTTTCAATTAGCTAGCTAGAAACCGTATTTTTAACCTTTTTCATTCTTGATTATTTATTAGATGTACTTAAGAGTAGCGGAAATGTCCACGAGACGGAGCGGCGGTTGCGAGTGCCACTGCGAGGTTTCATTTGATCTTGCTTTCGACGGCAGTACCTTGCTGCAGGGCACAATCCGCTACTGTAAGTCTGCGAGAAACGTTGAACTGCACCGGAAACGGAGTCAATACTGTGCTGTCCCAAACATCAATTCAGACGCCTATAGCTTCGATTTTCAATCCTTTGGCAGAGTACCGTACGTTTTCTCGTATTGCGTGTGCTTTCATATGTAGTAATTACCAGACCGGTATCACGGTAAGCTAAAGCAAAACATTATTATACAGAAGAGTATGGATGCCCCCACATTTACTAGTAATGTCTCTAAATTGTTCTAAATTAAATGTCATCTAAATAAGGGAATACCGACTGCGGAATGCCTGAAGCGCCAGCTTTCGGCTCAGCGACGTACATTTCGAAGTACACAGTTCAGTACGACTGCCAACCAGGCTACACTTTAATAGGGAACCAAAAACTGAATAAATATAAATCTGTTATTCTTCTAACTGGCCAGAAATTTGTCCCTTCTTGACCCTAAAAGACTGCTCTTCCCCGATTGTACCCAACGGCCGTGTTTCGTACGATCCAGCACGTACTGCGGCTGTCATCGACTGCGATGAAGGCTTTGAACTGGTTGCCGCCAAAGTCTTGCTTTGTGTCCAACCTGGCATTTGGCTAGACTATGCCAAGGATGGACAGCACTGCAAACGTAAATGCCTTACCAATGTTAGCTCTGTACATTTCACAAGTTTCGTGTAGGTAAAATTGCCTGCGATTCACCACCAACAGTGCCACATGCCAAAGTACTTGAGACTCATGTTAACTCACAAACTATTCAAGCCGTTTACGCCTGTAAATCGGTGACGTCATCCTCCAGTAAAATTCTTATTTAAATAAAAAAAAAATATTTTAAACATATTAACGTAGAGATCGGATTATCGTATTGCCTCGAGAACGGTACGTGGTCCAAGTTACCCGAGTCTTTCCGTTGCGACACTTTAGCCTCTACGAATTTTTTGGCCATAGCTTTGATTTGCGCTGCAACGCTGGCTGTAATTTTCATTGCGGTTTCGGTATTCTTGGCCCTAAAATTGTAAGAAAACAAGCTTCCTTTCTACAGTAAGCCCTGAAATGTTACTTAATGTGCTTCGCTTTGTTAGAAGAGCGAATGGGACAAAAGTGGAATCTGTCGAGAGAAGTTCGCTAACTTTAGAAGTTCGACATGAGGGAAGAAACGACAACGTCACCTTTAATCCACCATGTCCCCGAATGGAGAGTGCTAGTGGACGCAATAGTCCGGTATACGAAGAAGTATACGTGTACGACGATATAGGATCGCAAAAAGATTCGCGAAACCAGAAAAGGAAAAAATTCCGTGGGACTGATGCGATACACAAAAACATGGTACATAATGCGTGTTATGAAAATCCGAAAGAATGTGAGCTCTCGTGTGATTTTGAAAGTTTGCATGTAAATGACCAGCCTGTATACCAAAATTGTTCGCGTCCTTTGAAAAGTATTCATGCAAACACGTGAATATTTTCAAGGCTTCGTTTTACTTCTATTTGTTTTCTTGTATATGTTTCTTAAACCGTCAGCTTTAGTGGCAAAACCAGTGCGTCTTTTCATGCAAATGTAACACTTTCAGAGTAATTCTTGCTTCTAAACCTTCCGTTGTCCCTTCTGGTGTATTCTGTGATAATTCCGAATGTGATTTCATTCCATTTCTTGCTTAATTATTTCGTAGCAATTAAAGTCACCTTGAAAACATGGTTTTCGGTCGAAAGGGAATATCGCATTGTCACGAAGTATTTGATCGCTCTCTGTATGGAACTTATTATATGTTCTTGAAGAAAAATCGTTCAATGTCTTACTCGCAAAGTCGACGATGTGTTGAATGAATTTGTCTTTGATCTCAAGTGAGCCGCAAGTTGCCTGACTACAAGTAAAGCAGTGTGGGGAAACACTTGCTGAAAGCTTTTCAGTGTCATTTCTATAGATTTTCCAACACGACACTGAAACTATTTGCTTTAAGTTGTCTTTAAGTTGGTTCCAGAACGCTAAAAGGACACATATTGTGGCTGACAGATACTACGAACGCAACTTGACAACATATTTCCGCGACGTCCGGCGAGTTTGACTGCACCTCCCTGTAAAGCTTTCGCGTTCATGGAAGCTAACAGCACTTGCGTTATTGCACCGACGAACAACAACGGCGAGAGCAATAACAAAGGAATTCTGCAGTGTTATACTTAAGCCTAAAAAGTAGCATCACTACATTTTAACTTTCAGAAAACATTAGCGAATATTTTGTCAAACTTAGAAGTGTACACTTAAGAAACGAAATGCCACTTGTAAAACGCTTCAATGGTGCACGGAAGTGTCAAAGTGTTAACAAACAGAAAAGTAGAGATTCTTCTTATCCGTATATGCAATGAAGCCCGAAAAGGTTTCTGGAATTCTTTATAATAACGCGTAGACTCGACGAACTTCTAATTTTCGCTCGAAGAAAAGTGCGCCCACTGTTCTAAGGAAAGCATGGGATATTTTGAAATCGTTTCAGTTTTCATTAGAGGTCCCACCAAAGTTTACCGAGATAAAATAATATTAAGTCGCCATGTTTGGTAAAATTTCTAAGGTAAAAGTACAAGATAATTTCGCCAATCATGGAAAACTTGACGTCCAAGCTAGATAATTTCGCATTAACACGAAGTCCAGTTTTCTTTTCTGTCACCCTGCAACAACCATAATTTCGCAGTAGACACTCGCTAAAATGGCTAACAATGATATACTGTTACGTTCTACTCCTTTTCAAATCCGTTTATTCGTAACTTCAATTCAAAATCACACAAAAGCACTCTCCTTCTCGTGCTAACTCTCACACCACGCTTACAACAATCAAACTTCACGCTCAAGAAACGGAACCGTCTCCAAAGAAGGTCAGGAAGGAACTCTACATTACAGGCTCGGTGCAGGGGATTTTATTCTTACCAACAATGAATCTTAAGATTCATTGCTGGGCGGCTACGAAATTGACTGTTGGGTCATAACGAACGCCACAATACTTACTGAATATACCTACTGATATACAATGAGAATATAATTATTTTTTAAAAATTCTCAATTCTTACTAAAATTAGTATTTTATACTTAACATATAAGCGTACATTTGAAACATGAAATGGACACAATAAAATCTTGCAAAAAAGGGAAATTCAGTTAAATGTGCAAGTGCGAAAATCACAAAACGGTTGTAAATCGTTGTTTATCTCTGAAAAGGGGAAACTCTGCTCTTCTGTTTTTTATTCGTCATAGGAATTTAACAGAAATATGCGTGTACTTATTTTGTGAGTGCTATTTACTCCAACGTTGCCTGTGGCAAAATGATGCGTACTTTGTTCGATGGTGTTCTACAGGTAGCTTCTTGCTCTCGCAAATCTAACTTACGTCTCCATAAAAGAAACGCTTTACAAACCAAACTCAGGAACCCAAATTTTCTAGTGCGGAGCGTTTCTTGCTTATCGATTAGCAAGTGTCCTCTTTATTGATAAATAATGAAGATCTTCCAAGAGTTATCGTTGTAAGTTTGGTTAATATGTTGTAATTTTTTGCTAACAAATTATACTTTTGAATTACATGTGTAACTAAAACTGTTAGTTTTAGAGCAGAAACTCTTCTCTAGGCAGCACAGAACGAAAACGTTTCTAAACTTACATCAATTGTACAGCATGTCTGGATTAAAATATAGTTTTCTGGATTTCTTCACATAGTTGCGATACAGGAAAAAACACTCATATACCACTCTTTCACGTGAGCGTCAACTCGTCATCAACACTGAAACAAACAAACGAAAGCAACTGAAAAAGATCACACTGATAATCAGATTTATGAAATCAAAATTAAACGGAACTTGGCGAAATGTTGATCGAAACTGGCGATGGCCGTAATATCAAACGTACTTAATGCACGTAGTCTTCTAGAGGTTCAAAACTACATTAAACCCGCGTTCTGGAGCGCTGCAACCACCGACGGTATCTCCACTTCGTAGTACGCTTCGTGGCAGCCCAATACGTGGCCCACCACAAGCGCATTGGGCGGCAACAGCTCCTTCACTTTCTCCACCACTTGCTCGCTCGCGTCATCCAATCCTACGAAACGAAAACAATCGACTTCTACACCACCAAGCAAAACTGGACTTATTCAAACTTAACAACCACCACTTCCCAATTTGAAATGTTTACATTAAAGAATTGACTGTAAAAAGTACTTTTTTATCTCTCCACTACGAAACGTAACAACGACGAATTTCGAACAAATGTCACAATCACTAAGCCTTCAATGTTTCGAAAAACGCTTTTAGGAAATTTGAAAAAGTAAAAGTAGTTTGAAATAAGAAATGGATGTCGAAAAACTCAAGTAAAACATCAATTTTCTTACTACTGAAAATAAAACAAGAAATGTAAGAAAATTGATACCTTAAACGTAGCCTAACTTACGAAAAATAAAAAAAAAAAAAAAAATCTATTACGTTTCGTTTCCACAATAAGAACAACGATTAGAACGCCATTCTCTCACCTTTCAAATGGCAAGTCGCTGCCAACAAAGGAAGCTCCATAAACTGTCCAGGAATGGACCGAATCTTGGCCAAAGGAACTTGCTCCTTGTTGCCGAAATCGGCGAACATGACTTGGAAGAGGTCAAGCTCCTCTTCGTAGAGAACAAGAGCTCGCGCCCAGTCTTCAGCTGAAAAAAAAAAAAGAATATTTTTAAAATAAATTGAAAATAACATAAAAAATGACGAAGAAAACAAACGCGAATTACGATTAATTATTTAAGTTAAGAAATAAACGGGAATTAAACCAATTTCAATGCAATCGTTACATTTCGCGCAGTAAGCCAATACAATTTCTCCCGATTCGGGCCAAAACGTGGGATCAGCGGCTGTTGATTCGCAATACGTCCTTATCTGGGGCGCCAATTCGTCTACTTTCTCTAGATACTCGTCTTTCGGATGGGTTAACATCACTTGGCCGGGATCGTCAGCGCTGACGACCAGTAAAGCCAGATCTTGGCCGGTACATGGAAGTGAGAACTTGCAATCCGAGTACCAAAACCGCTTTATTGGCCCTAAAAACGAGAAAATTGGTATTTTGTCTCAAAATTCATTTTAGTTACCAATTTAAGTGGTCAAAATGTAATAATAATAAGAAATAAATAAGTGAGAATTAAGAGAGACGAGATTTGTTTACCATCAGTGGCTATTTCTGCATTTGCGACTTCAGACTCGTTCTTCTTAACTGAAAAACAGGAAAGAAATAAGATTTTCAGTTTTATTTAACCAAAAAAAAAAAAAAAGGTATCGAAGTGTTTTAGGCAACTAAACTTATTAGCGTAAATGAACGTGAACTGATTCAAATTTTACTCTTCAGATAACGTAACCTAGCTTCTTGAACGTAATTAAGACTAGATACATTTTATTTTATTTTTTTAAATTATTTACCTTCCAAAAGTGCTTCAATCACAGTTTTTTCAGATTCGTTAACTTCTTCCAGCGTGGATTTCTCTGATTTAACTTCCTTTTCCACTACAGGTGACGCTTCTTCACGCTTTTCATCGCTTAAAAGCTTTGGAGGCTCGATTTCTTCGGGATCTAGAAATTGAAAGAAAACACAAATACCATTTAGAACGTATACTAATCAAGTTAAGACTATTATAACGTACTTTCAAGCGTCAGAATGGACTTTTCTTTGACCAAGGAAGGTTCAGGAATGGCTTGAGGCGTTTGGTACACGGAAGCATTTAGATTGGTGGGACATGGATTCTGCACAGCGCTGGTGGGCGGAGTTCGCAGACTTTTGCCGGGAGGTGGCATGCGAGGCGGACGAAACGCCGGTTTTACTTTCGGAGAAAGAAGTTCACGTATTGTTGTGGCCAAAGATTTGCCCGTTTCTGAGTTATCCAGGTCCACAAGAGGCGGAGTCAGACTTGCGTCAAGCTACGGAAACGAAAACAGAATTTTGACTAACGAAAAGCAACATAGAATAGAAAATAACAAAAATTCCAAAACAATAAAATGAATCGCAGAAAATGTAAACGAAATTGCTACGGAAGTTATGTAAACTAAATTTGAATCTTGTAAGAGTTCTCTTTCATTCGTTTACATTGGGAAACCAGCATTCTAGAGTGGAAATTCGGCTAATGCAGCAATAGTGTCCTTAAAAAACTGGCACGATGAGTAACTGCCTATAAAGTTGTACCCCTTTTTTTATGCGCACTGAAGTCAACTACAAATTTGCAGGCGATACTGGAAACTAACTTCGATGTTCCGAGGTTTTGTTTTAATGTCGTAACGATGTGAAGTCTTGGAAGATTTAAATTAATACAACAAAAAAGAATCGTCAAAATGTAGAAAGTTAACCAATTTACGGCAACAAAACTGAACTTACGACTTTCATATCGAAAGCGACGTCAATGTTTTCGGTGATAAGGGCAACAACTTGGTGACTAGTGGAGCAATCTTCAGGTACATCATTCAGTTTCACGACATGACAGCAAATAGGACGCTAAAAATAAAATAAATTAAAATAAAAAATACACATAAAAATTTCTTATTACGTGAACAGCAACTTCAGGCAACTCTCTCAAGTCTTGAAATTTGACACGTGCGCTGTTGCCATAATCAACATAAGTGGCTTCAACTTCTTTTTCGCCAGGATAGACTGCATCCACTGAGGCCCGGAACCAATCATCGTCGTACTTGGCGGCCAGTACCTCCCCGACTAGAGGCATTCGGTTCAAAACCGGTTCAGAGTCGCATTTCACCAACGCTTTCTGCACAGCTTTCAAGGCGTTGACTATCACAGATGAAAAGAGTTGGACAACGATTTCGGGAATACGGGGAGCCGACACAAGCGCCACGGAATACTCGGGACGGTCCAATTTCACTCGCGCCATGCTCGAGAGCATCACTAGACTGCTCGTATAGGAAAGAAAATCGCTAAAATTAATACAAAATTACGGGAAAATACACCAAAAGCAATGGTTACTTCTTAGATTCTGCTTCTTGTGCTACATTTGAAACGTTAGCGCTGAGTAAACTTCCCGTAACAGCCATTCTGGAAGCAGGTGGGATGTCATCCTGCTTTTGGGGCGGTACAACGGTAAGTGCTTCGAAAACGGACCTAATTTTTTAAATAATCAGTTAAATCGCTTAAACTGATTTCAGTTAATTCTTGCATGTCACGAGATTTTTGAGCGATTGCAACTAAAGCAAGATTTTGCGTTAAAGTGTCGATTCCAGGGGATTCAGGACCAAGTGGGACGTCAACCGATCCAACGGGCAGGGTTTTATCACTAATAGCTCTGTTTTTTTTTTTACAAAATAAGATATAAAACCACGGATATACGAAAGGATTGAAGTCTTACATGTTGTCCGATTGCTTTTGAACTATACTGGCATAAAGATTCTGGAGCAAACTTTGCATTCTGCCGGGCTTCGTACCAGGTGGGACGTCATCCATTTTGCTGGGTGATAAAATGGTCGATTTTTCTCTGAAATTTCATGATAAGAGGTTGAATTTCTGGTAAAATAACACGTTTTCGGTCTCTTTTACTCTACAAAAGCTTGATAAGTGACATCAAGAGCCGACATCGCTTCAGATTGTGCGATATTCGGCTTCTCATGAGCAGGTGGGACGTCATCCGCAACGGGCTTTGGAATGCTCTGAAGATCAGGTTGGTTCTGACCCAGCGCAGGTATTAGATCTGGCAACACGTCGTTGATTACCAAGCCTTCTAGATCACATAAGACAGCCTGAGGAACTCCATCAATCACCTAAAAATAAAATAAACACAAATATTAAATTTTCCAACTAAAATGTGTGAAAAAAAATAAAAAAATAAAAATCAAATTTAAAACGAAAATTAATATGAAAAAATTAAACAAATCTTCCTAATTATAAAACAAATTCCAAAGAAAGAAAATGAAACAAAAGATGAATAAGAAAATAAAAAAATGTGGAAAAATCAAATAAATTCAAAAATGTAATTAAATTTGAGAAAGACAGTAAAAAGGTTACTTTGTCAATCAACTCCATGTCCAGCAAAAGAATGTCGCTATCTTCTTCCGTATTCATCACAAAATTCGTTAAGCCGTCAATGTCGCAAGAGGTCAGATGGCTGAAGTCACCAACAATGCCAGCCAAGCCGATTTTGGCGGCTTGGCAGCCTTGGTGACGCAACTGGGGACCCAAAGTCTTCAAACTGTGCAAATCCACTACTTCGGTATTACCAAAATCAACGTAGAATACTTTTGCTTGCTGGCTTCTCATTGCTTGAATTTCGGCCCGGTTCCTAAAATACGAAAATAAATAAATAAATAATATTATTAATAAATAAATAAAAACTTATACAAAATAATATTTAAGTATTACCAAATATTTCAACAGAAATACTTACAAAGTACCGTCACTATACGGTGCTAAGCAATAGTCGCCCACTTTCGGGTTTCGCAAAGCGTTTGGTTGGCATTTCACCAGATTAGCAGCAATATCTTCAAGCACGGCTTTATTCTTGTCCAAGTGTACCCAGATTTCTTGCGGATGGACGACGTGAATTACTGTAACCTGTATCAAAAGAACAAAATGCATAAATTTTTAAGATTTGGTTGAGTTTCTATGCTACGTGACAAAGACCCTCGGTTTACGCGAGTTCAAACATGCTGAGCTGCCCATTCAATATCCGCACAAAACGAGGTCTCCAGCTTAAAAGTTCATAGGAAACTGGTACTGCCTAACGGGACATGACACTAGTATTGCACAACTTTTTTATGAACATTGTACCCTTTTTTAAGCAACGTCTTCTTAAGATCTTTTTTAAAAGAAAAGCT
This sequence comes from Triops longicaudatus, assembly GCA_022885665.1. Classification (NCBI taxonomy): domain Eukaryota; kingdom Metazoa; phylum Arthropoda; class Branchiopoda; order Notostraca; family Triopsidae; genus Triops; species Triops longicaudatus. Next base: position 10,430 of record JAGQDJ010000177.1, read on the forward strand.
TACTCGAAATTTTCCAGTATTAGGTAACATTAACGGCTGCAACGGCTTCAATTCCGTCGACTCCTCCTCTTCCCAATTTTCTTCCTTTCCGTGTATGTTGCCACGCCTATTTTCACACAAACATTAACGAGTCCCCTAACTAATAAAAAAAGGCTGAAATTACGCATTGCGTCCATTAAAAGCATTGGGACCGCCCCTTCCACCCGAAAAACGGTTCTCCTTCGGCTTAGCTCCGCCCATTGCAGATCCTGGTGGCGTTTTCTGATCAATTTCCGCTCCGAAAGCGTTCGTATGGGTATTCTTGGGCTTTGGGCCTCTGTTGCCCGTAAACCTGGGCTTATTTGGCTCTTCTTGCGGGCCAAAACGGCCGGATGACGTCCCACCCGGTCCGTTTTTGTCAAATGGGCGTGTATTTTGGCTGGAAGCTGGGTTGCCGATAGAGGGACACGGCTCGAGCGGTGCTGGAGCTTTGCATGCTTGCCGGTGAGTGGGCCAGTCGAACTTTTGGCAGAGATGAGAGCAGTAGATGACGCCACAGCGGCTGCAAAGCAAACTAGCAGCGCTGCCGCACACGGAACACGAGTTTTTGGGCGTTTCTTGCGCTTTTTGAGCACGAGGGCGTTTACGGTCCGGAAAACGGACGCTTAGCTTGAAAGCTGGGTGGTTGTCGAGCTCTTCGATGGCTACTAAACAATCTCTGCGATAGAAAATAAAAGAAATTAATTCTAAAACATTATTTTCTTTAAAAAAAATATATAAAAAAGTAAAAAAAAAAATCTCTTTTCAGCGACTTCGCGTGATTTTTTTAAAGTTTACTGTCTTGTGAATTCTTGAAGGAGAATTTCTTAGATTCTTGATTCTAATTTTCCGCGTTTTCGTATTTTATCCCATTTTTTCTGTATGTTTTTAGAATTATTTTTCGTACGAATTTTTTGCCTTTTTCTACGCGAATCTTATCTACTTTGGGTTATTAGCTTTGAGATTTTATAACAAAGTCTTACTCGAAACACTGAAAGTCAAGGAATGCGTATTTGTTATTCGGTCGAAGTCCGCTTTTCAAGTTGATACCAACTACTGGAACCACTCGTTCAAAGAGTTCAACCACGTCAGCCTGAAAAACGAAAGTAGGTGAGAATAGGGTCAAACTAACATACCAGCGAAGCAAATTAACAACGAGATTTTCAATAAAATCTCAATTTTTTGTGCGAATAAAATAAATAACAAAAAAAATACTGAATAGAAAACACGAACTCCTTTTAATTTGTCCTCCTTTATTTCACTTTGTAAAGCATTGAAATATTTTTTTATTTACGAATTACTCCGACTACTGATGTGCTTACAAGCTTAACTACCTTTTTAATGAAAGTTTTGATTCTTTTACATTTAATACTTTCTTACTTAGTGTCTTCTCTATAAGTTAAGTGTTGATGTTTCTATTATGTTTTATTTAGATTTTACAGTTTTAACCTTGCTATTTTTGCTAATTCTGTTTACAAAAATATCTTTTTACTTAAAGGTTTTAATATAGTAAATTACTTCTGTGAAGTGCGAAGGAATATTGCCAACGAAAAGTTTAGGCTCGTCAGGTAAGGAATCGCCCGAAATTCCTGAAATATTCAAATCTTCGCGAGAATGCAAATTCCTGTTGCGTTGAAAACCTACTGCGTTTCTTCGTCCTGCTCCATTAGCCATTTTGAGGCCTACAACAAACAAAAACGGATTTAATTTTCCAAGTAAATAATCTTAGCAGTAAACCAATTTACAAATAAATCATATTTAAATATATACGTAAAAAATAAGGTCAAAACTAGCTCAAAGGCTTAATCAATGCTTACGGCACTTACGACAACGACTATAAACGGTTGTCACTTCTCAGAGGAATTCGGACGGAGAAAACTCGCTTACGAAAACGCGCAGGTCGAACAACAACAAATGTTCGATTCACGTGGGCGCTCGACATTTCGGTTCAAAACAATCTTTCCTGTATGTGGCATTGCCAGTTTGTCTTAATGAACTTGCAAAAGTTTTAAAGAAGAAGATAAATAGATTAAATAAATTAACGGTTTACTTAAAATATTTTATTAAATCATTTTATATAGTTTATTAGCACAATTTATTGAAGATTAAAACAATGTTTCCTTTTTTCAAAGTCTGCTGTGTTGCCAGCTCGTTACATGTAGTTTCAAACATTTGAGAAAAGAAATAAAGTACCTTAAAGGAAAGACCGTAAATAAAAGTTTGATATCTTATATAGAAAGCAAATTGGAGGCAGAAGGTTCAAATAAAAGAATTCAGCCTGTAGACATAATTTTTATTTTTGACTTTATTAACCCTTAGCCTAATGAGAATGACAGCTTTTCTTTCTCTTCCGCGTGTCAATCGAAGCTTTCAAGATGAGTTCATCTAAGCCAGGGTTCAGCAACTTTTTCCCCTTCGTGAGCCATTTAAAGCCTTGTAAGGTGAAGCAGGGCCGAACTAGCCAACTGAAGTACTTAATCGGGTATTGTTTGAGCAAAAAATAATGACGGATTGGTTACAAATAATCTCTTTTCAATCAGCGTTTCACTTCACTTGTAAAAAGTAAGACTTTGTATTGTGGAGAATTTGGTAAGAGGAGAGGACAGAGGACCCTGCGTTGTGATTGGGGTAAGGCTTGAGGGTAGGATGGGTTGGTTTCTTAGAGTAGAGATGTACGAGAGATGTACAAGGGGTATCTTAAGACTCAGAGGTATATGAGATTACTACGAGGAGTCAACGAGAATACCACTCTGAGTCTAGAAGAATACTAGTCAATTGCTACAAGAATACTACTCTACTTTGAGAATATTACTACTCTGAGTCCATGAGAATACTATTCTATTTTACAATAGGAATGACGAGCTTATATACACAAGTGAAAGGACATTATACCGGATAGAAAATTAGTAACGTTAGGAGAAATCAACTACAATAAGCGGAGAAAGCATACAACTTTCAGAGTGAAGGGCAATACAAAGGGGGAAGAATTAGAAAATAAGAAAATAGATAAATCTCAACAAATTACAGCAAGGAATTTCACACATGTATGCTCTTTTGTACCCTAAATTTGCCATTGTATGTAAAATATATTTCTCTGCCCGGGTAAATTGGATACGCAGGCTCTAGGTCTAATCTCTCATGCTTGAAAACTGAGAAATGTCAAATTTTGCTAGCTTTTTTGCCGTTAAGCCATCTTCGAAGCCAAAATTGTTTCCATTGGCATTAGTAGTGTATTACAATGTGTTATAGTGTATAGTTTTCTTGTTGGTATTTCACGTTATTTGTCATGGGGAATACCTTGCGTAATGTTTGTTATAGTCTTCGTAAAGAGTAAGAAGAAACGAAATATACAAAGACAATTTCAATGCAGTAGAAAAGATTAAGCTCAGTTTGAGGAAACTTTTTTCTGAAATAAAACACTTTTTCGAATTTATGTATGTATTTAAGTATATCACAGAGCCCAGGTTACTTTAAGACTTTTTCTCTTTCATACAATTGTAGTTCTTTTTTATTATTTTTTTTCGTATCTTTAGAAGCGGAACTATTGAATACTTTACATAAAAACCTCGTCGTTGGCCTTCTTTGCACATACAAAAGAAACGTCTTCCTCCCCGGGTTGTTTCCCTCCTCGTATATACCTTCCTTGCAAAACAAAGCTGTACAAAAATCCAAACCCCTACTTAGAAAACCATATGGCTGAACTGCTGGTTCTTGTCTTTTAACTTGACCTTTAGATTACAAACTCCTAAGGTTGTGATTTTGGTGGGTTAGCGAAAGGGGTTCGGGAAGCGTACAGCAACATGCATATAAAAATAAATGCAAAAATGTCCAACCCCAACATGGTACAGATTCTCGGTCTTGATCTTCTTAAGCAATGTCATTAAAATTACTAGAAATATTCCGGCAAGAATCCAAAAAGGTTCAATATCGTTTTGACTTTCGGTCTCAAATTTAAAAATGGAGCGAAAGTCATATAAGGGCAAATTTGCCTCAACGTAAGAAAAGAAGTGATAATAAAAAAACAATGATTTCTTTTAAATAATAAGAAGTTACCCACCCCCAACACACATATGAGAAAATTTTATAAATTTTTGTTTAAAATTCATGGCTGGGGCTATAAAAAGGTGAAGGAAGGAATTGTGGCTAAAAAAGGGGGTCAATAGAGCCATTTCAACGCCAATTGAAATAACTTCGCTGACATGATCGGGCGGAACCACACCATTTAGCTTCCATTAAAGGCGGGCAAGGTAATCCGCCTCTCCGCGCGTGATGAACTACAGTCCGCGTACGCGTACTTTCGCCCACGTCGCAGGAACTTGAGCACGGTGACCACTCAGACCAGTCCGATACTTGGCAATCGCGGGGCAGTCCTTTTTTAGATGAAAGAAACGAACATTAGCATCAAGAAATAAATACAACTATGTCACCGATACAACTGATTTACGATTACAGGGAACTATACTGTTTAAATAAAGTAATTTATTCTTTTTGGATAAATGTAATGCACGAAATACAAGGGCCAAAATTTTTAACGTTCGTTCACTGTGCCTGTTCTGCCACAACAATCAAATGCCGCTAGCCTCGAACCAAGGCACTACGGGCCTGACCGCTGTCTCCAATTGGCAGTTCACAGTGAATCGCGGGAAATTTAAACTAGTCCCTTGCGGTTTCTATCCGCGACAAAGTTCATTTTTTGAAAGTCCGATAAATACTTTTAAAGCAAAGAATAACAACGAGCTACTTTGTTTTAAATGGCTTTATAAACGTAATTGTAAACTAATTATGGCGTTTAAATTCATTTAGTAGAAATTTTACAACTATAAGCTCTGATTTGACTAGATCGGAAGCATTGCAGGCATTGTCAAATGGCTGTATTAAGTAGTTCAGTACACGTAGGTTAGCAATAGTAATTTCATACTGAAACATAGAATTTAGATTTGTTACGACTCAACAACTAGAGAAATATGTATATTTTTTACTTAGAAAAATACAAAAAAAAATAGTTCTGCTTTGACTAAGTTTCCTGTTTAAATTCCGACAGCTACGAAGATAGGTCTTTTCGCGTTTGTCAGTCTTCTGTGCCAATTTCCAAGTTTAAGAGCTCATTGGTGAAAAATCTGGGGTAGTTGGAGCTAAGACAGCTTAACGGAATGCACGGTTGAAAGATTGAACGCTAAGACAATGGGACATTTGGAATGTTACGAATCATGGCGGTCGTTGCAAAAAAAGAAGGCGTGAAGCTTGAATTGATCGCATTAATTAGTCAACAAGGCTTAGTCAGTGCTTGGAAGTACTCCAGCAAAGTAATCACAACTATTCTTGGAGCTTTAATAGTAGGTCACACTCGCAAGTTCAATTGTTTAAATTTTAGATGCGGTCCAAACTCCGACTACTTGAGGAAGACGATATGAATGAATTCCCAAAAACGGGAATATACAATTAAAAGTACGTGCAACAAAGTATTTATGTATAAAGCACTTTATACTACAAGAAACAGCGCAAAAAGAAATAAGTTAACTGCAAGATATTCTTCGCAACGGGTTGAAAACATTCGAAAGTGTCTGGCGTGTGACGCACTAGCGCCACCGCAGTAGCAAGAGGCACGCTGCCTAGTCCAAATTTGCCACATATGAAAGCTTGGACTTTTCTCCTCAAATACAATTAATATTTGGTATCATATACAATCCTGAGAAAGTCTGGTCCTGAAAGTAAAAGTGTTTTTAACTTACGCCCTTCTTTAAAAAAAGCATTTAAATTCTCGCAAGTCTAACTCGAAAAAATTCTTCGAAGAGTCCTTGAACAACACACTCTAGATAAAAACATCAGATGGAAGACGTAAAAAAACGCATGAAAAAATAAGAAAAAATTCCGCCCTAGAAGGCAAGAGGTTGTTGAAGATTTTAAAAACTCACTTAGTCTCTTGACCGGCTTCTTGCCATTAGCTCGGTGATGTTTGGCTTTGTGTTGTTTCTGGTACGTGTCTACGAGGTGATGAATGGCCGTGTGCTTATTATCAGCAGGCGGTATCTGGTGCTGCTGCACAACTTTCTGCGGAGTCAGGGTCGAGTCAAACACCAACGGTTTCTTGCGGGCATGGCTTTTGTTGGCTTTCGCAGGCTGAGGCTGATCGACGACCGGCACCGCATCCACAATGGCGTTGCTGAGGGGCGGAGCCGTGCTCGTCGTGGTGGTAGTCGTGGTGGTACTGCTCCAGACAGCAGGCTTCGCCGTTTTATGGTAATTGTTCATGTCTTCCATGCGTATCACGTCATTGGCCATGGTGTCTTCAGACAAATGGAACACTTCTGACAGCTCGTACTCTTTCACCTAAATTGGGGCGGAGACCACCCATCAAAACACACATTAGCAAGTCAGAAATAGTCCGCAGGAGGTTCTCGCCACCCGACATTGTTTTCTGTTTTCTCTATTTTGTTGTCTTCACTGGAAGCATATTTATTTTTTGTGAATTTTGGCAGGTACTTGAAACTACTCCAGAGATGTTAAAACTTAAGACATTTTTACAACGTTAATTTTTCTTAATTTTTTTCAAACAATTCGGATTTGGAAGCGGAAGTCTGCAACTCACCTTGACGAACTGAAACGAAGCGATGGGCGGCAAAGTTGTCAGATGCGAGTAATAAAAGGACGACGCAGGGTGATTAGGATGCTTCGGAGCGAGGCGAGTCACTACCCCACGTGGTTCCGTGGGCCAATTAGGCGACGTGAAGGTGAAGCCATTATCGGTGCCGGCATCTAATGGACCCACCTAAAAGTTGGGCAGGTGATGAAGTGCCATAACCGAACAGATAACGAGGCGTGCTTAGCGTGCCTTCTTGCTACGTGTTCACATTCCTTTATTTATTTTGTGTTGATACTCGCGTTTAAAGCTGGGGCAATCTTGTTGTTTCAAATAGAATATATTACCTCGATAGTTAAGCCGTCCAGCCATTTGCCCTGGACGCATAAATCGAAGTTGTCAATGCCGATAAACCAGTCAGGTGAGGGAACCATTTTGGCGATTAACGACACCCGCGAGTGGTTGCCGTCGACAAAAAATTCGGCTTCTGTGCGTCCTTGGCCGGTCACCACTGGAGGGGCGTTGAATTCATCATAACTGCGCAAATAGGAACGCAAACAAGACAAAAACTTTACTACACGAGACAAAGAGTAAAAAACTACTTTACTACAAAAAACGCAACAATGGTCTTGAATTGGAAATTAAAGGAGTCTGGGTGTTTGTTCGCGCTGGCCCAGATAGAGTTCTCAGAAACGAATTATGAAAGGTACTTCAAAGAATGAGACGAGATGTTCTAAGTGCTTTCTCATGTCAGGTATTTTTCTGTAGAGTAGTAATTTAAAGGAAAGAACAAAAATAAAAACGGAAACGCAGGACTGCGTTGAGGACACGTGGCTTTGGCGCTCCTCAACGCACTCCGGACTGCGAAGCCTGCCAGTGTCAATGTGCTGCGGCCCTCTGGCGGAGAACAAGGCCTTTTAATGCAAGCTGACATACCTGGGACATGCGGCGTGACACGTCTGACATTCTTCAACAATTCTTCATTCGTTGGCTGTATTTTTTCATTCATTGTCTTCTGTACCCAATACGTGTACTTTGCAATTTAATTGGGATCAATTTTACTTTTAAATTGTCTGGATATTTAGATTTTAAAACTTTTTATTGATATTTTAAGAAAATTTGAATTTCGAAGGCGAGATGACTACTATGAAAAGCGCTCGGGCTTAGGATGCGTAAAAAGGTAAGCAGAGAAGCGTGCTCGTAGCTGTTTATGAATACGTTATTGCCGTGCGAAAGTTTGCAAACACGGGCCAAAATAAAAGGTGTGCCCTAGAATAGAATCAAGTTCAAAGGAAGGTATGTGCAAAAAGCAGCTGAGTAAAGGGGAAAGGCGCTAAAAATAATTCCACGCGAGAGCACATGATCACGTTTTCTGTACTTGAAAGTTATTCGGGTCAGCTTTACTGGCAAAGTTTGGCGCCAAAATTGCGCAAAGTTGTTCAAGTGGAACATTAATAAATCTCAATAAAATGGGTCAACTTTATAAATATTTAACGTTTCCTTTTTTGCTCCCACGGGCAAATGAACTTAACATTGGCCAAGAAATCTTTTCAATAGCAAAAAAAAAAAAAAAAAAAAAAAAAAAAAAAAAATAAATAAATAAATAAAAAAAATACTTACACTCCGCCCTCGCCCTGCGTCTGCGCATCGAGAAGATCGCTGCCGCCCGTTTCCGCAAAAACGCGTAATCCTTCGGAAGCCTTTTCCCCCAAGCGGAACAGCACGTAACTCGAGTCATGGGATCTGCCTAATTTGCCACACAACATTCAAATTAGTCAATCTGTCACTTCCAGTCTCCTTTTGCGGTCACTATGACATTTAAATGCATCTTAATCAATCAATAAATCAATTTGTCAATATCGCCTCGTTTTAAAATCCAGTTTCTCTGAATTCTTTTAACATCCTTTATGTTAATTTATATCCTTCTTATTGGGTTTCTTTTTCATTACTCACTTTTAAGTTAACATTTCTGCGTAACATTCTATGATATTCAACGCATTTGGAGGACTGAAATTGCACATTTGGGTTAGCGTAAAACCAAGTGACTCATTTACCCATTGCCCTCAATCGCCAGACGCATCATTAGGTTCATTTTGGGTGGGAAATGGGTCATATCAACAAAGCGATTGACATTCGCATGTCCGATACAGGACGGACACGTTCGACAGAGTGTCTCTGGGTTGAGAACCACGAACAATGAAAAAGACATTGGCAAAAGTGGTCGAACATTCTTTCGCAAGCCCTTAAAAAGCTTGCTCAAGACGGAAACGTTCGATGAGAATGTTTCTGGGCTGAGAACCGCGAAGAGTAACAATGAAAAAGACACTGGCAAACGCGCTCGAAACATTCTTTCGCAGAGCCTTTAAGCTTGCGCTGCGACGATTTTTTCGTTGTTATTGACTCCGGCTGGACCAACTTTTCTTTAGTCTATTGTCTTGGGCAGGTTTCATTTTTAGCTCAAGTTCTCCTAGGTTGTTACTTTAATGTGTCGAGGGACGTAACGACATTCCTCTCTTTGTCAAGTTCGCTTTTTTTCTCCTACTTTTCAATATTGGTTTTGTTGGCGCAGTGTGACAGCTTAAAAAAAAAAAAAAAAAAAAGCGAAGCTTTTCCGTGCGTAGGCAAATTTGTGTGATGTTAAATTTCAAGAGACGTTAACATTCTCCGGTACTTTTTGGGGCCTTAAAGAGCGTTAATCTGCAAAGAAGATGAAAAGTTGAGTCATACGGAAATTTGTAGCCTCCCGAGCTGGAAATAAAACTCGTAGGACTTTTACGACGTTTTTACCGGATGAACGCCAAGAATAACGTTCTAATAAAACGCCCCAGGGCGTATGCGTAATCTGTCTTTTTCAACAATCGGGTGTATGGACTCTAGCTTAACCTACTTTGCTTTCAACGTTATCTTCCCATGGAAAATGCAAATGTTTAGTAAATTCTTTAAAGAAAATCAGACTTGGAAAGCGAAGTGGTTGCAATGACAGCATGCAATCAATTTCTCGTGTGAAGTGTACGGCAGCAAACAATAATATATTAATACATAATTTCAAGTACTTTTCATACAGGAAGAAAGATGAGGAAAATCTGATCCTGATCACTATACTATCGAGGAAACTATTAGTTTGGCATTACACGTCTGCTCATAAGTACTTATATAAAGTGACAAGTAGAGTCAATTCACGTTACGGCAAATAGTCGACCGTAAGTGAACTGAGGTTCACTGCGAGTCTGAATTACGTGAAAGAATCATAAAGACGGAGAAACAGTTTTAGAACTATAATATAATTTTTACAGTTGTTGAATACTATTGCATACACAGTGCTACTACACACATTCAGGCAATTACCATTACAAATTACTCCACACTGACTACAACAATGTTTCGTTACTGACATATCAGACGATATTACTTTATTATTGATATTATTCTATTAGTTTACCTACTTTTGAGTTTCTTTAGAAAAATACTTGAGAATCGAACTGTGTTTATTGACTTTTCAACTCATAAAGCGAAGTACAAATATAATCTTAAAAAGAGCCTGCTAATAGCTGAAGTAGATTTGTCTACCATTAATACCGGCCAGTAAAACAGGACTTGTACAGAACAGTAAAGCATAAAAACCTTGTTTCTCTCCCAAGAGGTTTCAGTGCTCAACGAAAGTTAATGTCGTGAAAGAATCGTCGGACACTTTTCTTTCATTCATCGCCCATAAATTCAAACGGAGCCACATACTTCTTACGTTGCCAGTCTTAAAACGTTTTCATTCTTCCCCGAATCCGTTCCAGGTAGAATAATACGTGCATAAATCCTGTAAAAGTTCTTAAATGGAGAAACCCCATCCATCTCTATTTTAGGCTATACACTTAAAATTCAACTTCCTACCGGTTTTCGGCGCGACCCTCTTCTACTACTACGCTACACCATCAACGGGCCATAAAAAAAGGCTCGAAAAAAGGAGACCAGGAGAAAACGGGATTTCTGCTAATTACCGACAAGTTTGGTCCATTGTGCAGGTGGCCGCCACTCCGGGTAATGCTTCGGGAATTTCTCTCGACTCCAGTACGTGTTGAGCACGACTTTGTAAACGGTTAAATGATCCGGCTGGCAGAACAAACCCGCGTCTTCCTTCAGGCTCTTCGCACTTTCCACCACGACACTGTGCTTTGATGAAGACGTCTGGCGAACCACTGCGCCAGTACCGAGATTCAAAAGCACGCCTAAACTCCAAGCCCAACACCAAACTTTCATGTTGCAAGGTTTATTTGGCTTAAAATCTTCCAATTTGCAAAAGAGTCAAGTCAAATTCGGACATGAAAAGGTCTTTCTCGAGTTGAGAATGGTTTACGCAAACGACGCGCGACGAATGTTCGAAACCAAGCGCAGTGCGGCGGCGACACGTCTGCACGGTTCGAGGTCTGCTTCGCGACTGACCACTTGGTAGCGTCACACTCCCTAAAAGTCTCTCCGCTAGGGTTTTCGTAGTGTGTGGCATTCGGTTTTTGGGGTCTTGGGGGGGCCGGCTAGGCAACACACATACAAAACTCGCGATTTGCATATATACAGATTGTCTAGTGGGGGGAGAGCTCATGTGTGTGTTCTGGCCACTTACCTAAACAGGCAAACTTGAAAAAATATAAATATCAACTTGTAGGAGAGTTGTGGTAACCTTTTTGAGCGCGTTTCCGGTTGAGTTAAGTCAATTTTGCTGAAACGGTCCTGGCTTGAAAGGAAAATAAATGGATCCGGTGAAATGACTTTTTGAAAAAAGGAGTGTGAAGTGGGTTGGTTGGTGTCATTTTCAATTGAAAAAAAGAAGAACCTTGGTTATCTTTTCTTTCTGGACGAGATGATATCAGCGTAGACACTTCTTATGGAAATTGGAGGACTGGATCGTTGGAATTCTGAGGGATACTAGGTTAATTAACTTGGCGTGTTTCGAACAGAACTAAATTAGCATGGTAATCCTATTTCGTGACGTTATCAATACACTAGCATAAGCTTATTAATGTATTCAAAGCGTAAAATTCACTGGACTGCGTTTTATTTGTAATTCGTGAACTATCAAAGGTTGATTTCATGTGATTTTATATGACTGATTCAGATTTTTTTTTTTAATTTCAAGTGCTTTAGGCAACAAGGTATTTTCCTGAGAATCCTGCGGTCACGTGACATTAAAAAGATTTATGGCGGGTTTGTGTTCGAACCGGATTACGCAATTGTCGAGCGAGTTATTGCACGTTATAAACGAATAAGATTAGCAGTACTTTCGCAGAAAGTTGTAGCGCCATGATCATCGAAAGACGACCAAGTCGTAAACTGGATACATAAAACTTAAACCAGAAAAGCCGCAAGAGGTTGAACTGAACTAGATTTCAACGATGAATTGGCTCTTTTTGATCCTTAAGGACACGGTAATATGAACTACCTAGTTTAACCATGACTTTCAGATACTCATTGTTGACCCTAAATTTCGCCTCTTCAATGAAATTTGATGCTTTGACGCAGGTGGCATGAATGGACAATTTTAGTCCCTTAACAACGGAAGTTATAGTATAAATGCGATTCCTAATAATTTTAATGAAATTTCGTTGAATTTACAGATCTATTGTAATTTTCTCACTGAATTTCTTATGTTCAGAGCATTTATGTTACACAAGTAACAATTACGTTGTTACGTTACGTAAAGCCATCAGAAAATGTGGCTAATAAACTATAGAAACATGGACTGAAATTTGCCTTAGTTTCCAATTACAGTGAAGACTTGACGCAGCGAAACTTGCTGAGATAATGATGATAAGGGACACTGCAAATTACCGGGTTCAAATCCACAACAATGAAGGTCACACCGTGAATAATTAGCTCCCACTATATAATTACCACAACGAGGTTATAATTAACGCGAATTGGTGCTTAGACGGATGACTCAAGCGTGAACCGGCTATTACGACCGAATGGGCCATAACAGAAGCTCGGACAATGAAACCCTGACTTTACACTCTTCTACAACAATAAGAACATAGAATGTTCATTGTACACTTACATGAGAAGCACTGTTGCTCCTCCTATAGAAGTACACGTAGTAAGAAAGGATGCTAACTCGCAGAATTCATGAACTTTTCATTTCTTTTGTAGGAAAACAATCGAATGAAGCACATGGAAAGGAAAGGCAACCATTTCACGCCACGGTGTAAGGAAACACATTAGGACTATTGTCACCGATGCAACTTTCTTACGATTATTATACTGTTTAGGTAAAAGAATTTGTTCATTTTAGGTAATTGCACGAAACACAAGGGTCGAAATATTTAACGTTCATTCTGTGCCTGTATTACCACAACAATCAAATCCCGCCATCCTCGAACAGGCGCTACGGGGCCGACCGATGTCTCCAATTGGCCGCGACGTCACGCTGGACCGCGCGACAAGTTTAAACACACCGGATACGGTGTCCCTCGCGGTTTCTATCCGCGACAACAATGGTTCTACTTTAGATCGCTATGAAGGGTCTTGAATAATTGAAAACAGACTTTTGTTCCCTTTACCATTCAATGATGAAGTACAGAGAGTCAAGAAATCGTGTTAAACTTCGCCGTAAGGTGTTTTCCTCACCTTGAAGTTATGTTTGTATAGGAATGTGCGGACTTTTCTTTTAATAACAGTGCATGGAATGAAACGCTGTGTAGAGTTCCCTTATCGGGACTGACATTCTCGTTAGGAATTCAAAGCTTTGTGTACAAGTAAAACAAGTGTTGAATTGAATCCCAGTTTGAGTTCAACGTTTATAGGTTCGCCTTTGACTTTCAAATGGGCGCCTTTTTCAGACTTCACCTCTATAGACCCCGAGGCGGCAGAAAAATCCAGTAGTTGTTAAATCGGATGAAATATAGCTCTAATCCAATAAACAATGCACCATAACTCTAACGTCGCAACACTTTTTTCTCGAATGAATCAATCGGAGATTTGTGCTTTATCATCTTTCGTTGGCTTCGTTCCCTCCTAAACTTTCTTTTTCTTTTTTTAGTTGTAGTGCTCATTATTCGCGCCTATTGCAGTGAAACGAACAAAATGTATCTGTGAGAATGGTTCCAAGCTTGTACATTTTATTTCACCTCTTTCGTATTGACGTCGTTGTTTATTCCCTTTGATCGCTCGCTCCTTTGATTTCAAGCTTCCATTTCTTTCGCATACGATAGTGCTAGTGCCGTTCAGCGTGACGTTTGACAAAATTGGGGGAAATGGAATGTATGATATGGGATGTCCGTGTCACTTTCCGAGTCGAAATTTGTGGCAAAAGGAGGAGAATTCAATTTGGGTAAACAAGTAAGATCCATAGATCATTCCGCCCTGCCCAGCGAAGCGTGAGATCAAGTATGAAAGATTTTGGATGAAGCGTGAAGAAAACAGAATTGAAGAAAAGTGAAGCTGTGCCGAAAGTTTTTCCAAAGGCGAAAGCCAGAGAGTACCAAAAAGGAAACAAAACTCACTATACAAAAAGGCATGGACGATTCTTATGCAAATGAGGCCCGGTCGCCGGGGTAAAGCTGGCCCTGTTTTATGAATGAAGACCTGTCCAACAGCTTCCTTGCCTTGGCCTCACCAGGTGTCAACGCCACTCCTTAAAAACTTTTTACCTTTCTTCGCCAACGAGTTGACCTTCTTTTTGCTTTATGGGCGCTTCACGGCGCAACACGAAAAGGAAACAAAAATTGTTCAAAAGAAAGCAATAGACAACAAGAATTAAAAAAAGAAATATTGGGAAAATAGATTTTCCCTTCGAAGCTTATCGCATGGCGTCAGATTCCTGCGTAGTGAAACAACGACCAAGGATTTTGCAAGACTCATACCTGGGAAACTGAGTTCCAGCAGCGTACGAGACGGGAACACAGAAAGACAGGTGAATTGCTCACGCAGAAGAAACGCTGAAACTGCGATGCAGTGCAAGAGGAAAAGACAACGCAAGGGACGCTAAGCAAGCATTTCTTTCAAACTTTAAACTTCCCGCGGTCCACTGTGACGTCTTGGCCAATGGGAGACGCCGATCGGCCCCGCAGCGCCTAGTTTTTTCGACGCTGGCGGGAGTTAATTGTTGTGGTAGAACAGCCGCAGCGAAATGAATGTTAGAATATTTTGTATTTTGTGCATTCAAGTTACCTAAAGTGAATAAATTGCTTCATTTAAGCAGTATAGTTCCCTTCTATCGTAAGTAAGTTGTATCGGTGAGAGCTACCTTAATACTTGTTCATTTAATTGGATGTAGCCTAATCGGTTAATAAAAATTGCTAACACGAATAACTGATTTTTTAAACAAATTTAATAGAGGTTAAATTATGTAGAAAATTCAGTTTATGCTTAGAAACTTTAGTTTTGAAAATTAACTGCTTTGCTTTATACTCATTGATCTTTGTTTTTCCTGTAAACTGGGTTTTTGCAGGTGCAGTGAAACAACTATAAATGGAGATGGATGTCTAAGCACTTCGCCTGGAAATGAAGGTACGTTTTAATTCGACAAAATGACGAAATATGGACGTATTCGTAACTTGAATAAAAACTGTCAGAACCGCTGCAAAAACACGTTTGGAAAATCCAAGGATTTAATCATGTGTTAACGAAAGGTAATGGCGAAATTGGGACATTTCAGTTGCGACATTCTGAAATAATACGAAAATTAATGACGCAAAAAGACACGTTTTGAGAAATGGTAACGTTATTTGGCATACGCCATTTCCAATTGACGCATTGTTTAAATGTCTTTATTTTCTTACGTAGAGTTTTCAACTCAAGAATTTGTCATGTGAGAAAAAAAACATTTCCCAATTTCCAATTAGATTAAAAATAAAAAAGTTTGATATAGAAAACACCAGAATCTTTGACATTTAAAATTTAATAGTCACACCTTTAGATTGTTTTCTAAAAAAGGAGCATATATCAAAAGCTGAGTTTTCCCTGTAATTCTGCACCGATTCAACAGCATGAATTAACTTGTTAGGAGATCATGCCCTAGAAAATTCCCCAAGTTTCCTCATTCATAAAATCAGCTTTTGAAGCCGAAAGCCGCAAAAAGAAGAGTGATAACAAATGAAATAAATATGTAGGAGGATGAGCCTGAGATTTATTTTACGCTTGGTCACGGTTTCTCAACGCCATACGGTCAAAGCCAAGGTGATACTGATCACGTTGGTCACATTCATGTGTTTGTTTGGTGTAAATACCTTTTAAAAGTTGGTATCGCAAAGACCTTGAAATGCACAATTTATCGTTGTAGCCAGCAACGAACACGTGTTGGGAACAAACTTGGGCCAAAACTTACGTGTCATTGCCCAATTTAAGGCTGCTCAAGGAAGAGACGTTTTTGAGCCATGCTGGCCGTTCTTCAAACTTTTTGGAAAAGAACAATTTCATAAAAAAACACACATGGGTGTTTAACGTGATTTACACAAGATCATAAATTCGGTACACGACGTTGTAAATTTTCACGGCGACCATAAAAGCTGAGTACCAACCGATAAAGTACTTTTATTATAACGTATGGGAAATGGCGAAGATGTTGTAGTGGTGGCCGTCATTTTAGAGAAATTTAAAGCCTGGCGTATTCCAAATTTAAGGCGCAGGAAGTTGAGCGTCACAGAATGTTTCTGTACAGTATATGTTCGTATATTTTCACAACGTTCCGCTGGCAATTGCAGTTCACGTTGGGGAGATAAAAGTTTCACGAAACACTTACTCGGAATCCAGTTTCTCTGGTGTAAATTGAAAGTCACGTTTCTGGGGTGCGTAAAAGAATTTTGCGGAATACTTTACAAGAATGGAGATTAACGTGAATGAAATGGACCTTTGTGTTTCTTTTACAGGGAATTTAGTGCCGAATTTAAAAAGAGGTTTTTATGTTATTCAATTACAATGGCAAAACAAGGAGTTTTAAGGAGTTCGAGCACCAAATATAGTTTTATGTTGCGAAGACTGCGTGACAGAATTCTCAATGAGAGTTTTAGCAACGTAGAAGGAAATGTTGAAAGAAACGCAAAGAAAGTCCTATGCTAGTTGATATATGACCCTCTCAGTGTTGGAAAGTATTACAGTAATTTTTACACAATGTAACAAGGTAACAAAAAAATCAGTTCAGTTCACATTAGTCAGTTCAATTTGCTAGGTAATAATATTCCAGGTTAATTAATTTAGTTTATGTTTAGATTATGTAAGTCCTAAGTTTGATTCCAATTTTAACATTTTGTGACTAATATTAAAAATGTCGGCTAACACTTGGACAATACGAGATAAATCTTTCTACTACAGAACTGCAATCTTGAAAAATCTTTCGCATGATTGCAATCCACTTGAAACTTCAGCTTGAATCTTCGTCCTTTTACCTTTTGACTCTCCATCGCCGTGTGGACCTATTTCCAGTTTAAGCAATCTCTTTCTAAAGAACTTGTATTTTTTATACTTTATTTCTCCGCTTTATTCTCCATTGTATTCTAATCACTGCTTTAATCATTAATTCGTCATTCACTTCCACCAAGACGCAAACCACTTCCAGATAAAACCAACATCCCCGAATTTGCCTGAACTTTGCCACGCTGGGCAACGTCAAACTGCCGCAACAAAGAACTTCCCGCAGAAAAAAAGGCGGGAAATCCTGTGCGAACGCGCGTTCCCCGTTGGATCAGATTACTCAAACTGTAACACGACTCCCAAACTAACATTTTCTTTCGGCAGAAAGGATTACTACTTCTTATGCACAGAATCTCTCTTTTTCTACGTCTACAAAGGCCACGATGACACGACAACAAGACCTTTGAAGGTGAAGCCCCCACGCGGAAATGTGCCCTTTTTGTTCACAGTTCGCGGTTTCGTGTCTGTCGCCGCCAGAATCGCGCTTACGGTGACAGGGAACTATTCTGTTTGGATAAGGCAATTTGCTCACTTCAGATAAATTTAATGAAACAAAATACAAGGGCCAATAGGTTTAACATAATTCATTCACTGTTAGTGATTTATTTTAACTTTAAGTTTACAACAATCAAGTTGTAATGCTGAAGAAATGGGTCTGGCTCGAAAGGAGGTAAAAAAAGGACTGCTTATTACAGGCTGAGTGCAGGTGATTTCATTCTTGCCAATAATGAATCTTAGGATTACGGTGGGCTGCTACGAAATTTGACTGTCGGCTAACAATGAAATTGAACATAGTGGATACCCCGTCCCTCGCGGTTTCTATCCACTTTAAATGTTTTCAAAAACGTTCCGTGCTTTAGCACAGAACAGTGTCTAAAACGGCCGTTATGGCTTAATCTCCGTTTACGAACCGCAGCTACATTATTTAATGCCCGGAGGGGCACAAAACAAAGGTCAAAGGCTACGGGAATGACTCGGTTAGTAACGTCACGATAAAAAAAGGCTTGAATGGCGTGATTCCTGCAACTTGTAGGAAAACTCGGTTTCATTTGCCCCCGCATGAAGCTGAAAAACAACAAAAGCAAATAGGAAGTCCTGAGGAGCTTGGACAGTGAAAGAGTCACAAATAAGCGTAATAACAATAAAAAGTGACACCACACCAGGAGGAATAGCAGCGAGTTTCAAAAAGGGATGAAAAAAGATGGTGTTACCACATTCGCAACGTCAGCAGACAAGTCTGCCATATCTTGAAACAAATCTGCTTTGTCTTCGTCTTGAAAAGCTTCCTATGGCTAAGAAGTCTTTTTGTTACCATTCCAACACGCTGAAACATGACTACGCCAGTAATATTGCGTTGCACTAGACCTTGACTTGAAATATCTTCCTCATTGTGAAGACTTCGCTCTACGATGACTCCTTTGGCAAGAGACTCAATCTGCACTTCAGAATCAAAGATTTTAATTGAAGTATAGAGTATTCCAAGAGTACAAACGATTCGAGATGACATGTTTTCACACAAAAGTATTGACACAGGAAGACTAAAGTTCCTGAAAGAGTTCATAGTCTGTCTTATTGAACGTAATGTAAGCTATAACTCAGTAAAGTGAACCTTTAAGGAACGGATTTAAGTCGTAAAGCGAGGTTGGCTGATCTTTGGAGCTTGTCTATGAACAAAAAGAGTCCCGCGTGGAAACAGCAGTTGGTTCGACTTGAAAAACTCGAAAAGTTGACGTCATGCAAAGGAGATTCGTCTTAGCTTTCATTTGAATCTTGCATTCTTCTGTTTATTGTGTTACTCTGAGACTGTTTTTTAAGTTTTGTGTTCAGTTTGGCACTTTGTGGATGAGACGAGAGTAAAGACGATATTACAGTGCACCTCAGCACTTCTCGGCTTTTTTACTTTTCGGGTTCAACTCACGTTTCTAATCTAATCATGAGTCACGTTAGATTTCTTGTCATGTCGAAAAACGAGCCCGACAAGATTTCCTTTTTAGATTACTATAGTATTACAATCGTGGTAGACAGAAAGCGAGACTCGTGGTGGGAAAAACCGGAAAAGCTTGAATTTTCTGTCACAAAAAGAAAACTTTTAAGTTATGAAGTTTTAAGAAGAAAGTTGAAGGAAGAAAAGTGCCGAACTTGAATTTGCAAGCGAGTAAATTTGGCCGGGATTCAAAAGCTGGAAACGAGTTTCTTTTTATTTTTATTAAAAAAGTGCTTGAGTTTGGTGCAAGGAAAAATAAATATTTGAAAAGATTTTACCCAAGTCGGAAAACATTTTCAAGGTTCAGGGATTGACAAGCTTCCAAAGTGGCAATGCGTAGATGTTTAGGAATATTTTACGCCGAAACGTGACGAACTGAAGTTCAACAATGGTTATTTCCGAAGTGTGAATCATGAAGTGCACAAACATATTTATTTTACGAAAATCCCTCCTGATGTAGCATTACTCAGTGTTGCATAAACAAACACTTATGTTTCATTCTCTTCAATAATACTACATTAAAATACTGAGTAATCTCACAACGAATAACAGACAAAGGTATCGAATATTATTAAATTGGAATTTTTAAGAATGGAAATATTCCTGCAACTGTTGCATACAATAAGCGTCTTAATATTAAATTTTAGTATTTTATTAAATTTAATTTAATTTAATTAATTACATTTAATTTAATGTTAAATTTTAATAGTAATGAACAATAAATTTTCAGTAATAAATTGCTTTACTTTCAATAAATTCTTACGATTCTGTTTTTTTAGAAAAGTTCTCAAGCGAGTTTTCGAGTACTAAAGCTAACAAAGTGCCATGTTTAGGAATTTTTTATCCTTACCAAACTTTTAAGTACTTCCCTACTTTTATCATCCAGCACGCCAACTTTTATTCCATTGTTTTACGGCATTTTAATCCCAGCTTTGAAGCGTTTCCGAGCTTACATCACTAACACAGCAAAACTCATGTATGTAAAACAGAGATGTACCTTCAAGTTCAGCGTCTTAAAGTTTTCAAGTTTACAACCTTGAAACCACGCATTTTTGCTTTCACAGTTTTCCTGTATACACTTCTGATGAAAACTATCTTTAGAGTCTTCTTCTAATCTAACAAACACAAGAAAAACAAAATAAAAAGTTTAAGGAAAACGTCTATTGTTGGAAGCTTTCTTTGAATTCGGTGCCCAAATGCCCAAAATTGTTTGTCTTTCAAGCAACCATATTTTATGACTTTAATCTCCTTCACGCTGGAAATGAATTAAATTAAAAGCAAAAATAAAAAGTAGTTAAAATCACACAAAAGACGATGTGGTTGTTACGCATAGCCGGAGGCAAGTGTAAATGAGTTGCATTCGAAATTGGCTGCTGGCGGAGCGGAAAAGAGTCAAGTACAGCGGTGAATGGAGACGGCCAACTTTGCATAAATACATGTTGTCAGGAAAAGACGGTGATAGGGGGGGAGCTGGCGAGTAGAGCGAACCGAGTGAAGAAAATATGTATACAACACGCAGCGCAGCATCCCGCATAGACTAAACATGACTTACCTCTGTAGCCTCTCTTTGCACAAAGTTGTTCTGGGGAAGTTTGGCATCCATCTTTGACACTCCTTATTCGCTTTCATTTAAACGCTAACAAAATAGAAAGAATGGAAAAGGTACGCAGAGGAAAGACACAGGCAGGTACAATTCAGACAATAATCATAGCCGATAAAATATTGGTAGTTTAGCGCTGAAAAAAAAATCGTGAGTACAGTAAATACTGCGAGTTGAGTACAGTAAAAAAATCATAGAAAAATTTTCAAGTTCGCGCGAGGAAATAAATAAAACTGAATCGCTGCTTTTAGTTTGTAAGAAAAAGACCTTAGTGTTTCCACTATCACTTTTGCTATAAATACTCACTTTTTTAAAGTAAGAACTGGTCTTCTTGTAACATTGAAGCTATAGAACCATCTACAGAAAGCTGAATTACATAGACTCTAAATTGGTTTTGCAGGGGTACACGAAAATTTAAGTGACGCTATGGAACAGTTTGGACTGAAGCGTTACCGCAAGTTGCATGTAGCGTTCATAATCAACAACGGATCTTCACAATAATACAGTGCTATAATGGTTCTGCTTTTCATTAGTATCATAACTGCAAATTGTCGGAAAATATTCCTTTATTTAGCCTTTTTTGAACATATTGTCATTTTCCGCACGCCAAAACACGCGACTACTGTGTCCCGCCCCGAAGCTCAATCTGGCTCCGCCCCCTTACGGCTTGTACGCTTGGTAGAGTCTATACTACTTCTGAGCCTTTTGAATTAGCGCTCATTTTGTTTTTCTTGAAGCTCTGCTTCATTTAATAGCCAAATTTATGTTAACTAACACATTTTTGCTCCATATAAAGCAATTACTCTTCAAATAAAATGTAAAAGACTGATTATAGAAAACAAAAATTAAAGAATGCCTTCGAGCAACATTTTTTTAAGGATAACAGTTCGTGAGATAACATCTTGCGTGGTGAAAATCTAATACCCCGAGGCTACAAATTACTGTAGTAATCGCTGCTTGTGGCGTATCGTGCGCCATAAATTTGAAGATCGTAAATATGGTACTATTAGCGCACATGGAGTGAAATATTGTTTTCTATTGTGTTCAAAGAAAAGCTGAAGGGTAAAACAAGCCAAAGAAATTATCCGTGAGACTTAATTGGAATCGTTCTATTTATCAAGACCAACTGGGCAATACGGTGAAGAGCTAAAACTTTAGGTTAAATCTGAATGGAACTTTTTGACTATTTTTGCAAATTTTAAAATAGTGAAACTTAGTATTTGATAAATGTAAAAGAAATATTAATAACATAGAAAAAAAATTCTCCTTTTCCGAAGGGAAATCTGTATAAGGAATCGCGACACTGTCGCTATAAATTAATGTGCGACCTTATAAGCTCGCGCTCATTTGTTCCTGGTCAACGTCCGTTGCCTGCTGCAGGACTAATCAGGAAGAAATAAGAGCTTCTCACCGTGTAACTTTCCCTAAATAGTCCGTGCAGTAAGTTAAAGATTCACGTGCATTTGACACCGATGTACAGCATATTTCATGTGTTGAAAGGGCGCGAATTCCGAAAAAGGCAACGTTTTCACCGATTTATGTTCCCTACCTTTATAGCACTCGGTATCACGGAGACCATCTACGGTGGTGGCCAGTAACGGCCAGTACTCTAAAAGGCTGCCTTAATTAATGAACGTCTAAGAAACTTGTTCTAATAATGAGCGTGATAGCCACGGAAAAAATCAACCTAAAAAAGCAGTAAACTTTCGTCCGAGGAATTTTCCTTTGGAGTAAAAATTTTGAAAAAAATGCAAGAGCCAAAAATTTTTCTATTTGTCAATAACTATACAATTTTAGCACAAAAATTGGCACAGAACAAGGTGGGTTTCGTTTTAATAATTAGATTCTCATTACAATCCGCCCAATGCAATATTAAAAACCATTTATACAAATATCACACAATGTTGTCCACAAGGCCACAGTTAATGAAAAAGCTACAATAATTAGCTACACCGAGGATAACTTAGCTTCGTGTGTCCGAATGGCTCCAAATTCCAAAAGCTCTTTGAGTAATTAAAATCATTGACACTCCAATGATCTGAATTACCCCAACTTTACTGTCTATGTACAGTTTAAAATCACACAATTTTCACTAGCTAAAAAATCTACAGCTTCTTAAAGCGTGGCACTACCGAAAAGGAACCCAAACTCAGGTTTTTAAGGTATCGTCTTTGACCCAAACGAAAAGATTAATTATGCAGGAATGATTCACGTTTGCCCTCATTAACATGGCCCAGCACGCGTGACCTGTGCCATCCCCCCAGAAATAGACTTTTTTCTGTCCCAAAACCTGTTTCTTTTTACAACCGAAGGAGTGGTAACGGAAAGTTAAGAAAAAGTTTGGGGGGAAAAAAAAAAAAATCCGTTAGTGCGGCCGCAGGCACGCGCGCCTTTTCTTTGTTGCCCGTGACGTCATGTGACGTCAGCGTCCGGCAGGATGTAACACGCGTGGCTTCCTACTCTTGTCTCGTTTCTTCTCATAATTTTTTCTACTCTTTTTACAAGAACTAGATCCTTATGACATTTGCAAGCTCCTGTCTCATTTTGAGCAAAAGAGTTATGTACAGTAATTAATTAAAATGTAAGAAATCGTAGCTCAAAGATTCGTTGGCTTGGTAGTTTTAGGGGTGTGAACAATAAGTTAAAGCTCGTTTTTTAGAAAACGAAAATAAATGAAGGGAAAATAAATGCAAAGAAATTTGAACGAGTTTTCTGCGTTCGGGCGGCTTTTGTCAACAGTTTGGTTCGAGGATCGGAGAATCGACGATTCTACCAGTCGAAGTAGTTGTGAGAACAGTCCCGTGAGGAGCCGCACCATTGGCGTTCTTCGAGGGGCGGGCAAGGGTCGCCCCCCCGGCGGGCTGGAGCGGTGACCTTACGGGTACGCACTGATTCTCCGATTCCGCACGATTTGCTGCAAGCGGACCACGCCGACCACGCCCCCACTTCACAAGCCCGTGGACGTGTAGCTACTTGAAAACGAAAGAATCATTAGAATCAGTAAAGAAGTGTAATGCCGGAAGAATCAGTAAAATCAGTGGTAAAAATATAGCCCGTGAGAATCACGTGAATTAAATGATTTGGAATGATTTCGTTTTCAATGATTCGGTGGTTTAACCAAAGTATTGAGCGCTTAATTGTCGAGTACAAAGAAACGAGTAGAAAAAATCACTGATTTTTTATTTGAGGTTCGTAACTTAATTAAATTAATCTTATCTTAATATTATACGAAATTTCCAACTTTATAAATTATCAAATCGATTCAAGCCTTCTTGTTCGCAATTCTTGCGATTTTTCAAATGTTCTTAACGATTCTCGGATCTATTGATAGCTAGATCTTCGATTCTCGAGTCAATTTATTGATTTAAAAAGTATGCGAAGATTTAAAGAATTCTATTTTGAGTTATAAAGACTTACGATTCTAAAAAATCGTTAAGGAATTTACCCAAAGTCTTGCGAGCTCGCCGATTGTTGCGTCCGCGATTCTCCTTTTTACTGTATTCAGCGACCAGCGATTTGAGTAACGCGCTAGGCTTGCCGTTTGTCGAACTCGTGGTGATCACCGTCTTGCCCGATTTCTTGACTTTCTTCTCTACTTTGCGGTACGTTTCATTGTTCTGTTCTTCGCTGATAAACGCGTGCGCCACTTCTTCCTTTTCGCCCGCGGGCGATGTGCTCATCACTGATTCCGAATTTCCCGCCTCATTCGGCGCTGTGTTGAATGGTGGCGGCAAATGGAACTCCTCGGCCATTTCGTACTGCTTCACCTGCGAAATAGAATTTCACAAAGTTATTAAAGTAAACCCATGTAAATCCAGCTTGGTTTACTTGAGAACCCTTAAGTTTAAGAATACTAAAGCTT
This sequence comes from Triops longicaudatus, assembly GCA_022885665.1. Classification (NCBI taxonomy): domain Eukaryota; kingdom Metazoa; phylum Arthropoda; class Branchiopoda; order Notostraca; family Triopsidae; genus Triops; species Triops longicaudatus. The sequence goes on from JAGQDJ010000177.1 coordinate 34,860, forward strand.
ACAACGTCTATCTTACACGGATTTTAAATCATGTGCATTCCTACTAGATGGCGATGCCTACTAATGTCTCAGTAGGCATCGCCATCTATGAATTGTTTACGTAGCCTAACTCAAGCATGGTTGAAACCGTAGTTAAGGTTAACCATGGTTAGTGTGGCATGTACAGTAGAAATGGTGAACGTCCATCCTTTCTATGTGAATTTTTCGACTGTTACTGCACTTAATTCATCGTTGTGAAGGAAATTATTAAGAAGTTAAGCTTCAACAGAGCAAGGTGGGTTAACCACAGTTCATTAATCCTAATTAACCTTGTAAGAAAATCAATCGATAGGAAACAAATTTCGTAATATACATCTTTGTGGATTGCGTCCAAAATTCTAAGTTTCAAGCTTCCATCACGGTTTGAATTTCCCAGAACGCTTATCTGGATTTCGATTCAGCCGTATTAGGCAAACGTCTTGTAATAGGACTTGTTTCGAGTGAAATCATTCCGCTCCCCCAAATTAGGCTCTTCATTATCTTTCAGCTGAACGTAACAAATGCTTCTAGCTGCAACACATCTTCCCGTCTCGTAACATTTTAGCGCCAAATCAGGCTAAAAAGCGGCGACAAAGCTCTTCTTCCGCATTTGGAATTGATAGATCGCTCCCTAACATTCCTTGAACAAGTGCTCTTTCACTTCGCTTGGGATGCTTAATCAGACCACCTGCCAAGCCGGAGTTTTAATTAATGAGCCGGGATAGGAGGAAGACAAGCTTTCTAGTACTTGAAAGCTCCGTTTATGGCGAACCGGTGGACACTTGCGGACTATTATTTTTCACACAAAAAAATTCTCCGCCATTCTTTTAAGGCGTTCAAGGAGACTACTGCCAACTACTTTTTTTGCCGCCCGTTTTATTTGTAGCCGCTAAGCAAGGTGACACATGCTCAAAGGACCGTTAAAGAGAGTTTTAGGGACAGAGGGACGACCGGGAGCCAAGAAATGGAGCATTCGGAAAGAGCAGTATTCGGAATGCCCAACTGTCACACTGGCGACGAGAATTATGGCGACCCAGGTGTGAAAGGTGAGCTGCAACTCGTGAGCTGACCGAGCCCAGATGGTGAGGATGCTTCGTTTTAAGAGCGAGTAGGGATTTCAGAATCAACGCATGAACTTGTAATTAAACATATAAGCTGAAGAGTAAGCAAGTAACACATAAAAACGCAAGAACTAGGATAAACAAGACACTATAAAAAAATGCAAATAAAAATGCAGTAAATATTAAAAACCTGTACATTTTTCAACAATCGTGTCTTTTATTGAAAAGTTTGCATTGTTAGACCTTGAAAGAGAAAGGCAACGTCGTAAAGATAGCTTACTTTGACGAAGTAGAAAGTGGCCAACGGTGGCAGATCCTTCATCTCGGGGTAGTAAAAGGAATTGGCCGGGTGACTAGGTGTCTGTGAAGTGATGCGGCTGATTTTCTCGGCTGGTTGCGTCGGCCAATTGGGGGACGTGAAGGTGAACCCGTTATCCGTCCCGGCGTCCAGGGGTCCGACCTGATAAGTATTCAAATGAGAAAACGCTGGTCTCCGTTCCCATACTTCGTTCGCCTTTTTCGTGGGCTCCAGCTCAGGATTTATGGACTTTCCATCACTGACTCTCCCCAAGCTGTGTCACCCGAACTTTCGAAGCTTGGCAGTGCCAAAGCTTGGGTGACAAGATTATTCCGTTCCAGACAGCAAGGCGAGTTTCGTCTTTTTTCTTTTCTTTTAGCAATAAAAAATGAGGAGGTAAAGCTTACTTTTATGGCGAGGCTGTCAATCCAACTGCCCTCGGCACACAAGTCCAAACTATCCAGGCCAATGAACCAATCAGGTGACGGAACGACTCGGCTCGCCAGGGAAACCTGCAATGGATAATTCATGAGATGGGTCGATTGGAGGCATTGCCTTACATTAAGAATAGGCTTTTACTCAGTAATTAGGACACTGAAAAATTCATTACAGTCTTTTTCGAAATTAATATTGTCACGCCAATGAAAGTCAATGACTAGTAAAAGTCATTTCTCCGAAACCAAATTTATTTCGTTTGTGTTAAAAAGAAGCCATTTGTCGCGGATAGAAACCGCGAGGGACATATTATTCACTTTGTTTGAATTTGCCGCGGTCCACTGTGTCACGGCCAATTGGAGATAGCCGTCAGCCCCGTAGCGCCTAGGTTCGAGCTTAGCGGGATTTGATTGTTGTGGTGGAACAAGCACATTGAACGAATGTTAAAACTTTTGGCCCTTGTATTTCGTGCATTACGTGTAAGTTGAGATTGTAAACCAGTGGCGAAAACAGATTCCGTTGGCTACCTCAACCTTAGTTTTTATGTTTCCTAGCAAGATCAGGGCCCCGTGACAGACCACGTCATTGCAAAACCCAACCGTTAGTGACGTGACAATATCTTAACATACGGAAAGTTGTGAAAAAGAAAAATGACTGAGAATCATGAGAGTAGTCATGTCACCTTTGAATGGTTGCCGTCGACAAAGAACTCCGCTTCGATTCTTCCTTCTCCGGTAGTAATCGCCGGCGCGTTGAACTCGTCCAAAACCCCGCCTCCTCCTTGCGCTTGAGCATCGAGCAAATCGCTCTTGCCCGATTCAGCGAATTCCTTGAGGCCGGCACTGGCTTCACGGCCAACCCGGAACAATACGTATGACGCGTCATGCGACCGCCCTGGGTACCAGAACAGCCGACCAAATAAATAAGTTTTAAGAGCCCACAAATTTCTCACACCAGAAGGCTAATTAAGATCATAGGTGTTAATGAACCTAATTACCTATTCTTTCCACGTTGCTTTGTCTCTTTTTCTAACACCGTCTTCTTATATCTAACATTCGCTAGACTCGAAAGGAGACAATCAAACGCTTTGTATAAACGGAATTAGAATAGGAAAAGAAAGCTTTCCTGAGCAACCTGTCGTCTTCGTCAACACGTTACTTCAGTCATTAAGGCAAGGACGTGCTAAGGAAGCGTGATAAGCTGCACATGACTCACCAACATGGCTTTTTGGCACCTCCGAAACTTTCTATACACACAACACACCTCGACCAGCATAAAAACTCGCTTGGCTGCCAACATCCTCCACAAAAAGAAAAAGCCTCGCAACCCAGGAACGGAAACTCGAAGCCTTTTAGTTTATTTTCACTCAACGAATATGGTCATATCTTTCAGGAGACTTAACAAAAATCGCTAATCAATGACCATACTATATAAGGCTTTCGGGAACCTGGGACCGTTCCATTAAAAAATCTTTTAAGTGAAAACTAACACTGAATTAACCATTCCTAGACTTAAACATTCTTTAGCCTTTCTCTTTCATTTTTTTAAGAAAGAATTCCAAGTTTTGAAGCTAACGGCATTGTAATTTGGGGAAAGTATGTTATGAACACATTACTAGAATATTTTTAATATTATTAACAAAATGTGTGGAAGTACATTTAGGAGGTTGACATTTTGTGTACGTAGAATAAAGGTAACCTTGATAAAGGTGTGGCTTAGTTCGGTGAACCTCTGGTTTTAGCCATTTTGGTTCTTTTTTCTCTTTCTGAGACACAAGTATCATTGCATCCAAGCGATTCAAGGCTTTTTGCAAGCTTGGTATTAAAGTTCCGCACTTTATGAGATCGTTCCCTATCGCCTGGTCAAGTGATGCTTGAGGTTTGTTTTCGTCACTTGGTTAATAGGCCACCTATTTGACCTTTGCCAAGGTTTGTAGGACAGTAATTTGCGGCCAAGAAGCACTTGATGCTAAAAGTCTTCATTGGCATAAGCCAAGAAAATCTGAGCTTTATGTATTTCTCGGAGTGTATGAGAAGAGCCACGAGTTCGGATTAATTTATGTCTTTATTAATATGCTGGAGCATGCCATTTGGCAGCGATTGGAAAAGAAAAATTTTCAAAGAAAAGAGAGCTTGGCTGAACTAGATCGAAATCAACCGCTAGAGCCAACGTCAATCTAACCGTAAAGGTGTCAAAGACATGCCTGGCAGCCATATCGCCTCGGGGCTAACAGATTTAGGTCGGAAAAAACGAGCAAAAACTCGAGACGCATAGCAACTGACACTTTTTGATGAACCACACCGATTAGAAACGTGCTGTCTTTAGATTTCACGCGCTAAAACGCTAAGAAAATTACTTTAACATTACAAAAAAAGTTCTCATCTACAACTCTAGTGTTTTAAGAAAAAATTTATTTTCTAAGTAGCTTTGCTTAAACATGAAAAGCTCATAATTTCGAGGCTCAACTTTTACAGAACAAAAGAATTAGATTTATGTCCTATTTTCGTGTTTCACCAAATAAGGATAACAGTCAATAATCGTGTTCAAGTCCTAAATTGTTTGGATTTCTGTTTTATATTTATTTTGTTTTTGTATTTATTTTTTAGATTTTTCAAATATTTTTTAAGATTATTTAGATTGTTTTAGAACTGTTCTCGAGAGACTGGTGTTTCTAATTATTTTTAATAGATTTTCTTTTGCAATCGTTTGGCATTGTTTTCAATCATAGACTTGGCATTATTCTAAATTGCTACAACATAATTCACGCGCTTAAGAAGCGTTTGGCGCCATAAATAAGGCAAGCTTTCTCGAAGAACACGTCTGGATGGAAAACAGATCGTTACCTGACATGATTCTCAGCGTAGACCATTTTTCCTTCGACTAAAGCTCGCCTATATGTCCAATGCGAAAGTTCAATTAACTTCATTAAGGATTGGTTAATAATCAATCCATACTCGCTAGGTTCGTGTAACACGAAACCAGTTGCGAAGCGAAAGAAAAAATAACCTGACAATTGGAAACCGCCATGGCCAAATGCGGTGAGCGAGCTGTCTGTCGTTGAACTTGTCCCTATCCATCAAACGCACCACCAAAATCGTCTTCAGCGAGTGAACTCGTTTCTTGGCATGTTAATCGCTCCTTATCCTAAAACATTACGTATTCTGGTTCGAAATTTTACCTTACACAGCTATGAAACGGAGCGTGTTTTTAGTTACTGTTTTTTTTTAACCCTGATTAATCGGGTACTTAACTTCTTAACCTGCTTAAAGCCTATCGTGTAATGTTTTAACCATGTTTGCCATCAATTTGGAACTTAATACTGAAAACCCCCGCAGACGAACACAGGTGCTCAAAAGTTCGTGGACCACTAGCCGTGGTAAAGTCATCGAGAGCTGTCCCACTAACTTTTGACCAGCTGGTATTTCCTTCCAAAAGAAAGTTTAGAAGGAGTATCTGGTGTTTTAATAAATCTAGGTAGTGACAGGTACTTAAAAGCAAGCTATTTTTTTTAATTTTTAAGCACTAATAGAGCTTGTCAGTAAATTAAAGAATTTGTATGAAAAAGCTTTTGACGTCCAGTATTTAACGCCAGGAACAGTGACAGCCGTATGTAAAGAAAAACGTTGGCCGCGATATATAAGTCACTGTTGGTAGCAAAGTTTGTAAGCTAATGTCAAAGAGGGAGAAAGAATGCGTTTGACCGGAACATAAATATTAAACGTCCAATAAGTTACGCCACACATTCTCACACAAAGTAACGTCAATGTGTCCCATAACTTTCTGCCACCACGTTAAATCACTTTGAAGACAAAAAGGCATAAAAAAAGAAAAATTTCTAGCTGACTAAGTTCCGGGACGATTTGCCACGCGACGCAAGGGTGAATAGTCTCTTGACTTATGTGCCAGATAATATAATCCTTTTTTACGAAAATGCTTCCATATCTCCAGAGTTTTCTTTAATATTCTTATTTTACCAGAAACTTATAGGGTAAATTCAGTTGTACACCGAATTCTTTGTATAATATAAACGATTATTTCATTTGGCTCATAAGTTCTGAGACAATTTTTGTTTGCGTACAATGGACTTTTGTCCCAGAACTTGATCCACGTTTTCTTGACTTGCTAGATTAGACACAATGTTCACAATAGAGTGTTAGACACAATGTTCCTAGTAAATTTTAACACTCTATTATGAGAATGTCTGATTTATATTTCTTGCAAAAATTTATTCCGATTTTAAGTGCATTATTTTAGCTGAGTAGTAAGTTCTGGTACAAACATCCATGCAAAAGCATAGGACTTTGTTTCATGACTTTTAAGCCACTCCAGAAATCGCGCCAGGAAGTGAGTTTGTAAGCAACATCTTAAAAAAAGTGAAAGGAATTGGTCTTTACCGATCAACTTAGACCACTGAGCAGGTGGCCGCCATTCGGGGTACTGTTTCGGGAACAACTCCCTGGACCAATGCGTCACCAAAGTGACGCGGTAGACTAGTAAACGATTCGAAGGGCACGTCGTGGTGCTCGTTGAGCTGGCCGATCCTGCTGGCGCCGCTCGTCCACTCACCAACTGCGCTACCGCCAATACTGCCAGTACCACTGGCGCGCTAAGTTCCGAAATCTTCATTTTCGGCTCGAAATTCCTAACTTGTCAAATGAACGGTGTTTCACTGTGTCGGTCCTTGCACCTTTGGTAGGAATTGAGAACCACTAGCGATGTTTATCACGACTGGGATAAACTGAATGAATCAAGGCGAAGGGTAAAAGGAAGGCAAGTCAGTCAATGGGGCAAGAGACAGACTTGGAGAGCGTGCGAGAGCGATGTGGTTCGGTAGGTGGACGCTGCCAGTCTGCCAGGCTGTCTGTGGAGACCTCGTCGTTTAAAAAGTGGACCAGGAGCAGTAAAAGTGGTCGTCCCGGGATTCCAAAAAAGAGTCAGGGCCCTTCAAGACCAGAAGGAGCCACTGAAGCAGGAGAAACAAAACACAGCCCAGCAAAAAGAAAATAAGACTCGCCAAGAAGGAAGACGCTCTCAACTTTGATTTCGGTCCTTTTTTTTACTTTCTTGTCTGAAAAAAGAAAGTAAAAAAAACTTGGGGAAAACGTCTAGTTCTCTTTAATATAAAGTCTGGCGAAACTGAGAGTCGCGTCAAGGGTTTTGAATCGGGTCTGTGTAGGTAAATAAACTTGTGAGGATTTAAAGTGTTCTAACGAGCTTCATTAAGCGAGCTTGAAATTGAAGCTTTCGAAGATTTGATTTTTTTCAAATATTAGCAATCGCAAGTGCTCTACTCAAACTTTGGCACAATTCTTTCTTTCCCCGCTTTTCAGTTTCCTTCCGTGACGACCGCTAGATGTCCTAGCTTCCATGACGCTCTTCTTTCATTGTTGAGAACATTCCCCTGTAATACCCCTGTATAAACGCGCTATGTTTGTAGCTGACACGTGACTTTACTGTACATTCGCAAATCAACTTAAATACTATTATTAAATAAACATTATTTTTATATTATTGTTGTTATTGTGCTTACTTATCTTCCTTAGTGACATTAGTGATATAATTAGTGTTTTACTGCGATATAATTTTCAACTTATTTTCAGATTTATTGTATCTAACCAAGTCTTTTGACGCGAGTTTTTGTACTTTGGGTTTTTTATTGGCGGGTAATGTTGTACACGGAAGCGTCGTGTATATAAGCGAGATATGCTAAACATATACGGTCTCGCCAAGACATACACACACACGCTAACGCATTGAAGCTGACAGAATAAAGATGGCTAAAGCGTTGTTTAGCCTTCGTACGGTCCTTTTTTTGGCAAGTTCGAAAGGGGGAAAAGGGCGAAAAAAAGACAACATCGGGGTCTTCTTTGGCCCATAAGTAATGCACCCGTGGCATTGAACACAATCTTTTCCGAACGCCGCAGATGAAGAAAACGTGAAGCGCACTTCGGCCTTGCTGAAACTACTTTGGCCTCTAAAGCAGTGGAGGTTTTGTTTCGCTAGCGAGTACTTCTGGCTGCGTGAAAAGCTATATCGTTATTCAATCAGCCTGAAAAAAGGGGGACTTTTTAAGGGCCAGAACGGAAGATTGTCGATTTAGTGGAGGAATCAAGTGGTTAACTAATCATTTCACATCCTGTCTTTTAAGAAGGAATTGGATTTTCGGGGGAGGGGATGAAGAATCCATTATTCAGTCTGGAATTTCTGGAGTTGAAGAAACCTGCTGATTTTTCATGAATTTTTTAAACGATTTAAAACCAATTACTATTGCCGCTTTCCGTTTAGCTCATAAGTAAGTGGGACAGCATACGCCCGAAAGCCTATAGGTTTGTCCCACTTTCTTTTACCCAAATACTTTACGCGCATTTATTTTCCTTTTTTTTTTTAATACTTCAGTACAGTACTTTCTACATTGCCTTTTTAGTACCCCGGGCACTCCCTCGTACAATTCATTATTAAGATTAGCAAATCGTTAACCTTAGACCTGGTTACGTGACGCGAGCAAACATTCGTCATCCGAGCTCCTCTCACTTTACCACTTTGAAAATTCAGTTCTAAGATTCAAGAAAGTCCAAAATTCAAAGCAGTCCTTTAAAATTTTATGAACAAACAAACCTTTAGTTCATATTGCGTGTAAATGACGTCCGTGTGACATTCAAACAACTTTAAACATTTGGGTTTCTTCATCCATTGTTAAAATGAGCTTAGGACAAATTGACGTCATTTCCCACTAAACGCCGTCACCAAAGCACAGTTTAAGCCTCAAGAAAGGCTTAGAAAAACATTTTCCAAAGAAACTAAGTGCAACATCCATTGTTATTCCCACGCGTTGCACAGGATGTCTAGGATTCCTGGGCAGAATTCGTTATCAGGATTATCGTGTCAGGAAGCTTAGCTGCAGCGAAAGAATAGTTTACGTCATCTCGTAACCCAAAGCTCGTCATCGGACGATGATTACAAAACAGTTTTCTGTGGCTTCACTGCCGGGGGGCAAATGGAGGCTCCCGGAAGCGTGGCTTGCCTACAGCGCCATTTCCACGTTGCTGACGTCATGGCGCTATGCGTTACACATTCAAGTACCTCCAAACACTATTTTTTTTTAACTAAGCCACACTTTTATGCCAAATTAAACTAAGTGTTCATTTACTGTATTTAACCTCAAATTTACCCTTGTGGAATAACAAAAACATTTCAAGCGTCTTTTCCTTCTTGCTGTGCTGGACAACGAAGTTCACCCAAACTCCTGGATTTCCCCCATCATGTCAAAAATACTTAAAAAAAGCCAAGGAAGAGAACGAAGAAAACAGTCACGACAAGAGAGAAGTTTAGTCTGGCGCCCTCACGTCTGCTGTGGCTTTTTCCAGCAAAATTTTTACCGTTGGGCTCTCAGACTGCATGGCGCCATTTGGCCCTTTTCCCCCTCACGTAGACCTTTCACCAAAAAAAGCCCCTTAACCACAATACAAAAAAAAAAGTCCTCAATCCATTTCTTGTCTGTCACGTAGTACGACGCAGTTTTTTCTTTGTTTACATCCTTCCATAGATGGGGCGGTTATCTCGTGATGGATCAGATGTTCTTCCCACCGTCATTTTTTTCTTTTTTTAACAACTGCAAAAAAAGTTGTCCTGGCTTGTTAGGCCTCCCAGGAGCTTGAAGATACCTTAAAAAGTCGGTAGAAAAAGTTCAAAGCGAACCGCCAAAAAAATTGGCCTTGGCCTCACTCTATGGGAGTGTTCGTTGTAGGCTATTTTTTTATGGAGGATATGGTGGAGGAAATGTGTATCAAGAAGTCGGAAAAGGGATTTGAAATTTGTGGGGTCATTCATTGAAAATTCATGAAAATTCAGCTCATTGCCATTCCATTCACTCCGAAAAGAGATTGGAACGCATACTGAATGAGAAATGACCTTGTCCTCAGCTTTTAAGTTGTCATTTTTGGGAAGTGATTCCATTTTGCAGGAGTGGTAGTTCGTGCGTATGTGGAGGAGGATTTTTTATACAGGTTTTGTATATACTCTTTTTTATTTTGTGAGGAAAATAAGGTTTCATTGAGGAAATGGGTTTTGAATTGACGCTGTTTATGGCAAGAGGTTCCATTTACAACAATAAGCAAGGTTAGCGACTTTCGAGAATGGAAAGAAAGGGATTGTAGGAGCGTAATAAAAGAATGATAAAGGAGGAAGAAACTACGAAATGAGAAAACACCCACGCGTTGTGAGGGGGGTCCGCTTTTTTTCGAAGGCGAACTTACACATACGTTAACCGAATCCATCACACACGCAGTCAGAAGCACATTTGGGGAAGAGCTGCACAGCCAGTGGCATTGACCTACTAACACTCCTTCCTTGACGCCTTGACACCTAAAATTTGTACCAGCTTCTTCATCTTCGTGGGATTTTTTCATTTATTATTATTTTTCTTTTTTTGTCCGGGCGGTTGCGAGTGAGAACAGCGTTCACGTGTAAAACAGGCTATTTTGGTTCGCTCCGTGGGCAGGAAACTTAGGTCCGAGTCACACCAATTTAGATGTGGTCACTTTTAGTAAACGCTTTTAAGTTTCTGGAAATTTAGTTCTAGTAATTAAGAACTAATTTTCTTTAGTTACGGGGATTGGCAACAGAGCGCGGTAGGTACGGCCCTCAGGCTGTTTACATTTTGCAAAATTGGATTCGTGCAGCATTTTAAATTAAATCCAGGTTTGTTTCATGTAATTTCAATTAAGATGTAAATGTTGCAAGAGTTTACCAAAGGCAGGAGTTAGATATTAGCGTTTTTGTGCTGTCTTAATGGACTTTTCCGCGAATGTGCGTTCGTGCCACGTGACAGCGTCTGTCTGACGATAATGCGTATAGCGCAATCTTGTGAGTTTGCGAGTTGGAAATTTGGGCAAAATCTTTAATGCGAAGTGTATTCTACTAGACATCCCAGATTAATTCAATTACTTTTGTGGTATTCAAGTTAAGTGGCTTATAAGTCATGCAACATTGGCTAACGGACCGGAAGCAGAGTTTGTCCCGGAACTTATTCGCCAACATAGAAATCTTTTTATTGTTTCATTAAGACGTTTCTCTTTCTTTATTGCGTAATGATGGTCAATCTACCCACATTAAGTCGTAAACCCCGGCACATTACAACTGTTGATCCTTTCCCTTCAACCGGTCGTAATTTCATATGAGTCTGGGCGCGTGCGGTTCTGATTTCACTCTGGCGCAAGGTTTTAAGCGTAAGGTCACTGGTGTTTACCTAGTATCCAAGATAAACTTTGCCACAACTCGATTCAGCATATCATCGTCAATTAGTACGGTGCCTCCAAGGTAAAAGAATGTAAAAACAATGTCCAACGCGGTTTACACTGTAAGCCAAATATTTAATTTCCCCGCCTTCTGACAAAGTCTGGCTGTTTGCTATTTATAGGCAGTTAAGTCCCCAAGTCAAAGTCCGTCAATCTCTGTGCTTATTCTTCCTAGTGTAATCTGGGTGGGTTTTGAACGCTAACGGTTCTGTGAACATATGCCATGCTCATCAGATGGCTCTTAAGGGCGTGGCTGGACCGGCGGCTTGCGTGTGTGAGTCGTAAAGAAAGACTTTTGCATTTAATCACCGTCCTTAGCTTCCATTTAGCCCTGAAGGAAAAAAAAGCTGTACGAAAAACGGATAGGAACCCAGAAGTAAAACGAAAAGGGTTGAAAAAAATGTACAAACACTTTTACCGCCCTGAAAGTGCTTCTCAGTCAGGGAATATGACTAGCTAACTTGGCCTTGGACTACATGGATTTATCCTTGTTATCTCCTATTTGTCTTCTGCTGCAAAACTTCCCTCTCCGCCCTGGCTTTTTTTTTTTCTTCCTGCTACCAGCTTTTTTATATATATACATAAAGCTTGGGCGTAAAAGAAAAGGCCTTGCAACTCATCTCATATCCAATAACTCCCCTTGAGACAGCACTTCTAGTTCAAGTTCAGATGGAGCATCGCAGACAGAGCGACAAGCCTTGTCTCGGGTAAAAAAGCGAGAACGAAAAAAGGAAGATGGCGTCATCGAATTTGTTAATGGAGCCTTGCTTGTAAGGCCACGGCTAATTAGGCACCATTATACTCATTAACCAGTTCATTAAGATCAATGACAGAATATCTGGAACCGTTTTGGCCACGTGGTCACGAAGATAAGGAAAATGGCGTACAAACAGGCCCGCCATCTGTTACCCGTCTACTATAGCGTCAATACTCGATCAAAAATCGGCTGCTGCTCTGTTAGAATAGAATCCGAACTAGAATCCGCTTCTTCTTAAAATAAGCAATTAAAAAAAGACACCGTATTTTGAAATTGAGTACAATAGTAAGCAATAGTTTTCATTGCTGCAGTCATGACGGGTTAACAAAACATGCGACTATTTTGTTTGAACCCTATTTCTTAGTAAATAGATAAATAAACAAAACTGATTTTGTGTTTGTGAAAAGTGCTTGTGAAGCTGACATGTTTGTGTGCTACGGTGGTATCCACAGTGATGGATGTAAACGAAAGGGCTTCTCTACGGGAGCATCCCACTAACCACCTAGCAGCCAAACTTGGAAACTTTACTTGGAATAACCCCTCTTAGACTGAACTTATTTCTTGGTGCAAATGCCAAAGGAGTCAATGATGTTGTTACTTTCCGAGCTTGACATCAGGTTTGCTTGCTAGGAACTGGAATATAGCTCACTGAAATGTGAGCTTGTCTTCCACGGGGGCCAATGATCAGCTGCTCTGGATTTATGGCCCAAACTCTATATAATTGCGCGTCCTGAATTAGTGGCGAAATCAACCTCGTTAGAAAGAGCTTAAAGCCACTGCGCAATTCCATCCTGACCTTCTAATGTTGCTAACGGGTGATCGCTCTATGCAACTTTTACAACTCCGGGAGGTCCTCGCGGGCCAAACCGTTCTAATGGATCGATCTCCGCACTTGACCTCGTTGGCAACTGAATCTGTGACTCGTTAACAAGCCGAAACACACACACAAGCTCTTATTTGCTACAGAAGCCTTGGAAAGTTTATTTTCAAACTCGGTGACTCCCCAACACAGTGACACATTTTGTAATTTATTATACATAGTCCGTGTACCTCAATTTTTCGCCCCAGATATTGTGCGCAAATCTGGCACGCCAAAATTTACCAATAATGCAACTCAGCGATAAATCCTCATGCTTATTCCTTTTTACATTCAGTTACGTCTTGGGGATCATGAAGGTCGTCATGAAGACAATTAAGAGAAGAAACAATTTAGAAAAAGTCTTAAGTTCCCGATTTTCCGAAATGAGGAATCATCGAAGGCTTGGAAAGACGTCACAAAAGTCAAATAAGTCAGAAAGGTCGATTAAATTATTTTGATGTTCTTAGGACCATGTTTGTTTGGCGAAGCAATGCAGCGTCGTAGTTTTGCGTGCTGGTGCATCGTAAAACGGAAAAGGTTGCTAGTCGAGGTAAATGGTCAGTTTAATGATGATACTGTCGTCCCGGATGTAGTGGCGGCTCTTCAGATCGTCGTGAGGAAAGCCTAAGCCCACGCATTCGTGATTGTCGCCGGACGCCGGACGTTTCCAGTTCCATTCAGAGCACAGAGTCTTGAAAGATACAGAACAAGCCTTTAGAAACTGAAATCTCCCAAAGATGCAGAAAAGCAATGAAGAAAAAATGAATAAAAATGACAAAAAGTGTACTACAAGGAAAAGAAAAAGATATGAAGAAGGGAAAGGTCGTTAATTTGTCATCACAGTTTCCCTACACTCTAGGGCCAATTCGTGGAAGAGTAGAGAAAAAGTCTGTCTCGACCTTCGCTTGATTGAAGAACGGAGAAAACCAGCGGCCAAGGCCAATAAAACTTGTGAAAACGCTCTTGAATCAAGGTTTGAGGCCAAAGAAAATACATGAGGAAAAACTTGTGTGTGTGGTGAAATTAGCGTCGGCAAACATTTGGTGTGAAAATTCGTATTTACGCAATGGGAGCTTTAATACTTGCAACGAACGTTGGGACAGACTCGAGTGTGGTTTATGGAGTTGAATCTTAAAGTGAGTGGCACAGTGGAGTTATGGAACACTGAGATTGAATAATGCCCACAGATGTTGGCTCGATTGAACATAATCAATTGACCTTTGATAAACAGATGTGGGAATCGATTTAGCATTGATATCCTACATTTTTTTTAAAAAAAACCTATGCATCTTCTGCGATGGAAAAGTTTGAAAGCTAAAGCTAGTTTTCATATAAATTCGTTTCGTCACTGGTAAATTTTAAGTTCTTTTGTGTTTAAAATTCGATTACGTCGATTGTTATGGTCACAAGAGAGTATAAATGCGTAGTGAGAGCTTCTAGTCTAGGTTGACAGATGACGTTGGGCGTTTCGTGTTGCTTTTCATAATCTTTTCATAATATTCCAGATCTTGTCCACGAAACAAACTTTAGCAAAGCTTAGAAATCGAAGATAAACCCAGAAATTGTTTGAGTTGTTTCTCGATTTGTTTAGGGCGGTAAAGGCCTTTTAACGACTGCGCGTCGTTGCTGAACACGTGGTCAGATACTCAAGGCGTGGGTTAAAGTGACACATTCTTGGAGTTTTTTAGGCACCTTGTTATAGAAATACTACTACCCCAATTTGGGTACTGCAGCTTAAGTCACACTACCTTGAGCAATGTCAGAACAAAAATAATTATTTTAAATGCACGAGAAACAAAACACTGGCAAATGAGTCAGGAAGCCCAGTTTTCCTACGTTGGCGTGTCAACTAATTGGACAGTCAAGCGTGTTGACAACTTGCAAGAGTGAAGAATTGCATTGCGAGGAATGTTGGTGTTATTAATAGAAACTACTCAAACACTTGCTATTTAAAATAGACTCTCGTAACGACCCAATAGAAGCCTTTAACATGAAAAATCATTTGAGCTTTAAGCTTTCTACGCTTCTTTTGGATTTGCTAAAAAAATTAATCTCACGATAATGTTCAATGTTACGGAAAAATGATTGGACTTGGTCGAAAAGTTTTCGTCGAAATAGAAAATTAATAAATTTTACTTGAGGATCCCATATCCTTGAAACAATATCTTGCGGGCTGACGGACTGGTCGATGACGGTGATTCGGTGTTTCAGCGTAAAAGGCCATTCGAGTGCTTCGTCATATTCGCCCTTTGGGGGTCGCGGAAAAAGCCACCCACGAGTTCCAAGATAAATTGTCGTGATGGGCCAAATAAACGTTACATCCGTTGAGACACACAGACATAAGAAGGCAAACAAACAAACGAGAAAGAGTTATGTTAGTTCAAGAATAATATGAAAAAACAGTTGCCGAAAGGTGGCTCAAGGTTTCCAGTTTCAGTTTACTTTGGTCAAGCCCACGTGAACGTAAACATTCTGGCCGTTTTGACGCGGGTAGATCCGCAAGTACATCATGTACCCGTACGTAAACACGTAGAAGGACGGCGATCGCAGTGAACGGCGGACGCCCCAACTGTTAATCTTGTAATCCATATCGAATATCTAGAAAAAAAAATTGGGGAAATTTAAGAAAAAAAATCTTTTTAAATCCTTCTAACAACTTTTTTTTTTTAATTTTATAAATTAAGATTATTAATATTCTTAGAGTTCTTTAAGATTTATTTAAAAAAATTACTTGCCAGTTTTCAAAATACAAAAATGACTAAAAATGTACGAATTCATTTCCAATTTTTTTTACTGAAAACCGCGTTAGAAAAGTGGAAGCTTTAGTTTCCTAAGGCCACGCCCACCTGCCAGTAATAGGTAAAGACGCGTTTGCCGCTTTCTAAGTGAATGGAACTGTTGTATTTGTCCATTTCTAATTGTCGGGGATTGGAAGACGGCTCTTCCTCGTCGTCAGGGTCGGCACCAGTGCTGGCCACGCCCTCTGGCGACAACACTGGTCGCTTAGGAACTGTTTGGACGGCTGCTAAGCTCGTATTTCTGCTTGTACTTCCGTCTACGAAGAAATAACTTTCAATGACGATTTTTGGAAATTTTACTTGTATTTTTTAAATATTTTATTTATTTATTTTTTTTCTTTTTTAATTATTTACTTTCACGAGGGAGGAGGGGACCTTCAACAGCGCCATTCGGGCCGGTACCAGGATTGCTAACGCCCGGGGCGAAAACGGATACAGCGGAAGAGCATTTAGGGCACATGTGAACCGCTTCGGTTAATTCGGCGACAGCGCCGTGGAGTTTACGGTTAGCGCGTTTGTACTGCGCTTCTTGTTGGGCTAGTTTGTCCTCAATGTTGAGAATCATGGTCTTGATCACGTTGAATTGATCCGCGAGCTGAGTTGCCAGATTATGCAACGTATCTGTGAGCTCTCCTACGATAAAAATGCAAAATTTTGTGAGCAAAACTTACCAGTTTTTTTATAACCGTCAATGGCTTAGACCTCGTCTTACGCGGATTTTACCATTGCAACTATAGTAATTTTACCGCGTAAAGTGAAACCCATTTCCGTCTTTCGTTGTTTTCTATATACGAGTTTTAAGAAATATGGCAGGTTTCGTAATGTAAGTAAAGATGGTAAGAACTTGCTTCAGTCTCATTTTGTGAAAAACTTGTGTATAAGAATCAAAACGCGTGTTCATAAAAACCTGGTATTGAAGCAATGCTAAAGCGTGTGTAACAGTACCACTTTATTATGACCTCAAGGGCTCAGACTTCGTTTTGCGCGGATTTTACTATGGCATCGATATAGGCATTTTCCCGCGTAAGGCGAAACCCGTCCACATTTCTACAGCTTTTTTCACATGAAAACGCTTTAAAAAATTCTTCACAAAATCGTACGGGAATTGCATCTTGCTTTGGACCCATATTTTTATTTGTGAAAAACTTGTATATAAAACTAAACTCGGGTGTTCATAAGAACATGGTACTGAGGCGATGCTAAAGCTTACACAGCTGTACCACTTTGTTATGGCCTCAAAGGGTCAGACCTCATCTTGCGCGGATTTTACTGTGACACCGATATAGGCATTTTCCCGCGTAAAGTGAAACCCATCTCCATTTTCCCCCACGAAAATGCTTTAAAAAAAATCGTACTGGAATTGCAGTTGGCGCTGCCACCTTGCTGTAGCACATTGGAGGCAGCGGCTTGGGCGGTGGCCAGCAGTTCTTGGCTACTGATGCGACACGCGGCATAACTTTGCACTTCTGCGTTTTGGGACTGGGCCACGGCGTCCAGTTGGGCTTGGAGTTCCTGCAAAGCGTTACTAGCGCCACCTCTGGAGCGGGCCGGAGTGGCGTGGCCTTCCTGGGCCAGCGTCACTACCACCACTATGGTCACTAGGCACACAATGTCCCAACATAGCCTGGGGCTACTCATAATTGTATCCACTCACACGTTAGCTCTTAGTCACGCAAAAAAGCTTCGTTTACTACGGCAGGAATTCTGCGCGTCCTTCCAAAGATAACAGACCATCTTTTTTGGGAAATATGCCTGTGCTGTAGCGCTTAAACTTTTCACACGTCAGGTAGGTGGGGGAAAAAAAAGGACCAAGGGGAGCAACTGTTGGACTTATTACTGGGGATGCGTGGATGCGTATGCTTCGTAAGTCCGTGTTTGGCAGAAATGTGACGACGGTGGACCGCAGAGTTAGCGCAGAAAGGCCAGCTTGGCTTGGCTGTGGACTATTTATAAAGCTGGCTTCCACTCGGACGCCTCGCGCTCACGCTCTGAGTCACTCGAAGCGGACGCCATCTTGGTAACGTTTCAACAGCTATTTCTTACCCAGGAATTTGCCACGGGGTTTGACCGTGACACCTAAACCTGTCAGCGCATCGTAATTTCTGCAACAATTTAAGACGCGCCATAAACTCTTTGGGGCAGGAAACATACGCTACTAATGCGAGAACAAAATGTCCAAATTCCAGAGAGCTTTATTCCCAGCGTTTCGTGGAACAACAGCTGGAATACTTAGAACCTTCCCTAAGTCACGCAAATCTTGTGATTTTGCAGCTCATGGCTCGTTTTTTTAATTCCTATTTCTTGTTTTGTTTGTGTTGGTGAATCTAGACTTGCCGAGTATAATAGTCTATGTTTAACGAGTCTTCCATTTTGTATCAGAAAGATTACGGACGATAGAAAATCAATCGTTGAGATCAAAGACAAAATTCATTTAACACCTCGTCGGCTTTGCGAGTACGACATTGAACGATTTTTCTTCAAGAACATATCATAAGTGCCATACAGAGAGCGAGCAGATATTTTGTCACAATCCGATATTCCCTTTCGACCCAAAACCATGTCTTCAAGGTGTCTTTAATTGTAACGAAATAATTAAGCAAGAAATGGAATAAAATCACATTCACAATTATCACAGGATTCACTAGAAGGGACGACGGAAGGTTTAGAAGCAAGTAATGACTCTGAAAGTGTTTCAATTGCATGAAAAGACGCTTTGCCAGGAAAGCTGACGGTTTAAGAAACATACACATGAAAACAAAATTGAAGTAAAACAAAGCCTTGAAGCTATTCACGGGTTTTCATAAATGCTTTTCAAAGGACGCGAACCATTTTGGTGATTTACATGAAAACTTTCATATTCGCACGCGAGCTCACTTTCTTTCGGATTTTCATAACATGCAGTCTATACGATGTTTCAAGTTCAACTTTACTTTTGTTGGTAGCGTAAAGATTATTGAGTATATGAAGACAAACACACACACAAATGAACAAAAGACACAAAACAAACGAAACACAGGTAGTCTTTCCTGTCAACTACAGTAATCGACTTGTTAGCCTCGTGATCAAGCTATTACTACTACATCGCGATACCATCGCTTCTTATACTAAATCTTGCCCTTGACCTTGAAATACTTGTCGCTAACCTTAACCTTGCATTCTTTTCTTGCCATAAGGTCAAGAATAACGAAAACCTATCGGATGTTTTCGTACATCGTACCAGGCCCACGGAGTTTTTTCCTTTTCTGGTTTTGCGAACCTTCTTGCAATCCTATATCGTCGTATACGTATATTTCTTCGTATATCGGACTATTGCGGCCAGTAGTACTTTCCGCTCGGGGACACGGCGGATTGAAGCTGACGTTGTCGTTTCTTCTCTCATGTCGAACTTCTATAGTTAGCGAACTTCTCTCTACAGATCCCAATTTTGTCCCATTCGCTTTTCTAACAAAGTGAAGCACATTAAGTAACATTTCAGGACTAACTGTAGAAAAGAAGCTTGTTTTCTTACAACTTGCGGGCCAAGAATACCGAAACCGCAATGAAAATTACAGCCAGCGTTGCAGTGCAAATCAAAGCTATGGCCCATGAATTATGAGTAGCTAAAAATGTACCTGAAATAAAAAATAAAATAAAAATATCGATATTTTTTTTTCGGGGTGCTTGCCAAGTTACAGAAATTAATGGCTATTTTCTTATTATTCCATTGTTCACAATCTGCCTCACTAGCGTTGTCCTTACCGCTGCTGGTCACCGTTGTAGCATTTGCAGAAATGGTGGTCGACTGAGGGGAAAATGTCGAAGGTTTAATCAGCATTTCAGTGGTTTGGTACGTAGTGGCTAAAGTGTCGCAACGGAAAGACTCGGGCAGCTTGGACCACGTAGCGTTTTCGAGGCAAAACGATAATCCGATCTCTACGTTAACATGTTTAAAAGAGTTTTTTTTGTGTGCGTAAAGAAGAAATTTACCGAAGGGTGATGTCGCCGATTTACAGGCGTAAACGGCTTGAATAGTTTGTGAGATAGCACGAGTCTGAAGTACTTCGGCATGTGGCACTGCTGGCGGTGCACCGCAGGGAATTTTAGCTACATGAAACTTGTGAAATGTACAGAGCTAACATTTATAAGGCATTTACGTTTGCAGTGCTGTCCATCCTTGGCATAGTCTAGCCAAATGCCAGGCTGGACACAAAGCAAGGCTTTGGCGGCAACCAGTTCAAAGCCTTTATCGCACTCGATTACAGCCGCAGTACGTGCTGGATCGTACGAAACACGGCCGTTGGGTACAATCAGGGAAGAGCAGTCTTTTAGGATCAATAAGGGACACATTTCTGGCCAGTTAGAAGTATAACAGGTTTATATGAATTCTTTGTTGTACTTGACGCAGTGAATGGTTTGCATATCGGCATGTTTTGCTTCGGCCATTGAGATCCACTCACGCCATCAGGATCACAGGTCCGATAATGGTTCCCTATTAAAGTGTAGCCTGGTTGGCAGTCGTACTGAACTGTGTTCTTCGAAAGGTACTTCGCTGAGCCGAACGCTGGAGCTTCAGGCATTCCACAGTCAGTATTCCCTAATTTAGATGACATTTAATTCAGAACAATTTAGATGACATTACTAGTAAATGTGGGGGCATCCATACTCTTCTGTATAAGAAAAACATTTGTTTTGTCTACATTATTATTTCGGTACAAAGGCGAACTTTTGCAAACAGTAAGATGACAGCTTGCAAAAAAGTTGTAGTGGTCGTAAAGAGGATTGAGTAATGAAAATCCGCAAAGCGGAATAAAATCTTTTATTACAAAATAAACAATTAATACCAAGTATTTTGCTTTAGCTTACCGTAATAGGCATATACATTGACTTCACAAATTGCAAAATCGTTACTAGAAACGTATTCAATGATGATAGTATCGCCAGGAATTCCACCAGGAAAACCTCTTCTTTCGGACGCGTTATTGCAATTTATTGTGCTCCAAGAATTGCTGACTATTTCTGTTTGGGATCCGCAGATTTCTGTTTTGTTTCTCGCAGCGTCTTTGACAAACAATTTTAAATCAAGAGTCCGGTTATCTGTTTATGGCAAAGGTAAGTGTTGGAGCTATCAATTATAACATTACTTATGGTGTAGACTTGAAGTACTCGAACACCGTACACCTCTCCTAGACTTATTTGCAGCCACCTTTTCAGGTTCTTTCCCAACGGCGGAAGGTTCAAACAGGTAGCAGGATTATGATCGACGACATCTCCCCGATTGTGTATATTCAATAATGTAGAATTTTGAAAGATTTTGACTTCCTTGCCGAAAGCTATTTCTGGATCTAGAAGTTGTTCACATGAGATTGCACATTAGATTTGCAAACTGTGGGCTACTTACTACAGAAGGTCATCTCGTCTGACCACGAGCCGTTGTTACAGGTTCTTTTTTTGTTGCAACTGTTAAAAAGCGAATATCTTGGTAGACAGCTGTACTCGACTGATTCACCATCCGAGTAAAGGACCTTTTCTTCTGAAATTAATTGCTCGTTAGTTGGTTTGCCCGGAAATCCACACGGTAGATTCGCTATCCAGAATTCGGGGAAATATCGTTAAGCTGTGAAGAAAACACACAACTGAACTCAGTGATGACTTAGATTACTTACCTATTGCTGCGTTGCAGAAAGACCACCACGTAAGAAGTAATAGAATAACGCTGACATTATCTGTAACTGCGTGACCCGACATTGTGTCACGCCTGTCAGGGCTAGATTGGGGGAAAAAAAGACTTTTTCGCACTTTTCTTTGTCTGATTCATCTTAACTGTTGACGATTTTGCCGGACATCCTGTTTTTTTTGTTTTTTTTTTGATTTGATAGTATTATCGCTGCCACAACCTGTTTCCTTCAGGTCCTGACGCTCAGCCAAGACAAAACTCGAAGGAGTTTTCCTTGTGGTTAATGACTGTTACAATCTTTTACGTTTTGTAAAACTACACAACCTATTATGCACTCGCATGTTAAACTCTGACATCCCTTTGCGGAAAACCACACACACACTCTAACTGTAAGTCTGAAGGAAAAGAACATTTTTTCACGTACCAAAAGTGCTTTTAAACCTGTCATCAAATTACTTTCAGTAGCTCGGTGCCTTAAATTCTATTTTCTAAAAGTAAATTTCTTTGAAAAGTTAAGCTAAAACCACGTAATTTTTCATGAGAGTAAGACACGTAATAAAAAGCAAGTCCTTAAAACGCGAGTCTGTATTAAAATCAAAAAGTCAGATCTCAAAACTCGATTTCAAAAATCAATCTTGCGACAAGCTTCGGTTGCCATGCCTTATTAATTCATTCTATTTTATGCATCATTTTACAGAGTGCGTCTTCAATTTACAGAACTTAATTGCATATAAGGGTAGTATGCAAATGCACATACGTTGTAAGCACGTATTCTAATTCACACAAAACAAGCCTACACTCGTTTCTTCCCATAGCGAAGTTAGGCTAATTCCGTAGTGGCCGCAGGTATTATTATATTAGTGGACCAGCATTTCGCGCTGGACAACTGCATTGACGAACACAGTCACTCAACGGAAGAAAAAGAAAATCACTTTAATATTTTCCTAACAAAGTACCGATTAGCGTTCGATATACTGTACATTGCTTTCGTCTGTTCTCCTGCAACGTGCCTAAAGCGAGGACAGCGCCTCTGTTACTTGCTTCATTTTCCATCACATGGTTACCACATCACATTCGCAAATGAAAGCTATGGCCCAGAAATTATGAGTAGCTAAAAATGTACGTGAAATAAAAAAAAAAAAAGATCAGGAAGAAAATAAATAAAACATTGGGGACGGCGACAGTTACAGTTTTCATTTTACGAATTACGGCTGTAACCAAAGATTGCATTGTTTGTACAAGCTGCTATTCGAGATTCGGCAACGCAAATGTAACATAATGCTTGTATTATTGTGAGTGCTAGCCTTGCATTTGCTCATTGTTGTATCTGTCAGCTTTCTTTCTTTTCTCCGGCAAGTAAATTACCCAGTTCAACTGGAGCGTTGATGAAATCTACACGCCACAAGTTGTGGCCGATGCTTAACAGTCAGGAGAGAGTTTTCCTCATGAGGAGCTGATCAATCGCCTTGAAGTAAAAGACTGCTTCACGAAGAAAAGAAAAAAAAATATAAAAAATACGCTAAGCTCACAAATTAAACCTAGGACCGTTTTCCGCACGGCAGCGGTTATCGATGTCTTATTGAGGGAAACCCGGGATACGGCAAGTCGACTTTCATGTTGAAACTGATTTCGGATTGGGCGAAACTTTCGTCCGGCAACTATCTAAGTCGATTCCGTTTGGTTTTGCTGGTAAAGTTAGCGGAAGTCGGAGAAAAAGTGAATGCTGTATAATTGAGGATATTTTTTTATTTTGCAAGCTTTTAAAGCATTAGTATACACAAACTAGTTAGGCGACTAGCAAGTTATTTTCAGTTAAATCTAACCGCTTTTTTAAGAAGTTAGTATTATGTACCGGAAAGGGAAATTCAATTTAGGCTCCGATTTAAATTTGCTTTGCAATGTGGAGTTGATGAAAGTCTCTTAAAAAGTTAAAAAAGTTTCAAAGTTAAAAGCTTGAAAGCGTCGGTTAGCGCTATTTGCATTGTTTTATTTTTGAGAATACTTAAAATAAGGCTTAAAAATTATTTTGAAAGGTTTTTGAGAATGATGCTCAGCAGAGTAACTGTTTGTCCGTAGCTAAGTAATTGGTAGTCTCAAATTATTACTAAGTAACGTTACACACAAAACGGTGGGTAAATAAATCGAAAGACTGTGTTATAAAAGCCTGAAAGATTTCTCGTATTATTCCCGACTCCCAGTGCGTGTGTGACAGTGTAGACTTCTAAGTTTGACAAAACACTCGCTAATGTTTTCTGGAAGTTAGAATGTAGTGATGTTACTCTTTATAAAGTATAACACTGCAGAACTCTTTTGTCATTGCTGTCACCGTTGTTGCTCGTCGGTGCAATAACGCAAGTGTTGTTAGCTTCAATGAACGCGAAAGCTTTGCAGGGAGGCGACGCGATTTTCTCACACGCGGAGAAACAATCTGCAAACGTAGTACCAGATCGATTGACGTAAGCTCCGTTTTGAATGTAAAGTCCGCCCTCACATCTACAATCGACTTGCTTACCCGCTGTTATATAGCAATACGAGTTAAATTTCTATCAGGATTCGGTGTTATGTGAATTACCAATAGGAAATTTGGGAACGTAGCTGGATTCAGCGAAGAGTTTCTGCGGGTGGCAAGATAGATTGGCATAACTCACACCGTTGATGGTGACGGTTTTAGTGGCCACAGTAGTCGTAGCCGATTTCTGGCAAGAACAATGTTTTGAGGCAATGTTTGACTTATCAATGAGTTATTACATTGCAGTAGCAAGTGAAGGTGTCTCTAGAGTAAATAAGTTTTGCTCCGGACGTTGTGGTATCAACGTAGCAAACATTAGGAAAATAGGAGAAAGCAAGGCAATTGGGATTGTTGGAGCATTTTGTGAAACACTCGTTTATATTGATGCCAGTTAAAGGCAGGACGTTCACTATGTAGTCACATACGCAATGTGAAAGCGCTGGACAGCCGATACCTGTGCAATAAACGAGTTTGAATTTAGAGTGTGAACAAAACAAATAGAGCAGCTTGTATATGTTCCATCCCACGCTAAAGAAAGCATTGTTCCGCTGAAAAGCTTCTCTATTTAGCTATCGTTCTACTAGTCACAAAGTTAAGTTTTCACCGTCGTTCTCGTTTAGTAGTGTCGGTGAAAGGTTCGCTTACATGATGTTCTTAAGCCTAACGAAAATGATCTTGTTAACTTACTGTTCGGTCGAACGTAAGAAGACAAACTGTAGCTGGGCCAGCAACTAGGATTATTTGCAGGTTGTCTAGATGCAGCACTTGTGGTCGTCGTTTTCGTGGTCGTCGTTGTCGTAATCGTCGACAGCGAAGGCGAAGATAAGGGCAGAAGATTAAAGATCTAGAAACGAGTCAATTAGTTTCCATTGCAAACCTTCTACAACTTTACTTTATTCCAGCAATATTGTAGGACAGGATCCGCTAATGTTCCTGTAACGGAAGTCTGCGATTTCTGCGAGTATAGCTTGCAGTTGTTGTCAACTTCATCGAACGTCACGGCAGCACAGTCACCGGTCTGGTAATTATTACATATGAAAGCACACACAATACGAGAAAACGTACGATACTCTGCCAAAGGATTGAAAATCGAAGATATAGGCTCGAAGTTATAGTCTAGATTTGATCTTTGGGACATCACAGAATTGACCCCGTTTCCGGTACAGTTCAACGTTTCTTGCAGACTTACAGAAGCGGATTGTGCTCTGCAGCAATGTACTGCCGTCAAAAGCAAGATCAAATGAAACATCGCAGTGGCCATGACTTTCGTGTCAAGACTCTCCCGTGTGACTAACAAACCTGTATAGATATATGTCAGTGTTGTATACCGCTTATCCAAAGCAGGGCATCGAGTGATCGCACGTCAGATTTAAATATTGTACACAGAAACACAAAGCCTGAGGAGTAAAAAGAAAAAAGGAAAAATAGCCTTGCCAAACCTGGTTTGGTTACGGTCCATTTGCGTACCGTGGCCAAAGGTCCAACGACCGTTTAGTGTGTAGCCCGAGTACCACTTCATCGTAAAGAAAATATTTCGAACGTGCAGTAGCGTTTTGTGCTTGTTGGGGAGGCTAAAGAGCTCACAATAACTTACGTCTGCCTAGTACCGTTTCGTGGAATTGTCTCCTTCGCGACAAGTCGTACATGAGCATGGAAAATGGCTTCGTATGCGAGGCAGTTGTAAGCTGTAAGAAGTTTATGGCCTATTTGGTTACTGTGCTCAAAGGTCGAACAACCATTTCGTGTGTAACTCGAAATCCTGTAAATAACTTCATCGTGAAGAAAATACTATCGAACGTGCAATAGCGGTTTGTGCTTGTTGAGGAGGCAAAAAAGCTCTCACTAACTTACGTCTGCCTAGTATCGTTTCGTGGAATTGTGTCTTTTATGACAAGTCGTAAATGAGCATGGAAAATGGCTTCGTATGCGAGGCAGTTAGAAGAACTTCTAGGCCATTTTTTCACAAGTTCAAGTTCAAGTTCAAAATTTTTTCTTAGTTTTTAAAATGTGTAATTCCAAAGAACCCTTACTATGTAAGGTACATTTCTATTGTTTGTAGCAAGTGTATTCAATGCATACATAATTAGTCCAACTCTACAGCTACAAATCGCACATATCACACGACAGTATTTCTAGAAAATTAATCCACCGTAGTCGTTAGCTTGATTTTGCCTTGACTTGCCAAAAAAAGGTATTTCCTTCCTAATGTTCTCGTTGTCGAAAAACATGGTTCATCAACGTCAATACGGTTCTGGAACAGATTTATTCGGTATTAGCAAAGCACCATTGGCAATAAGGCCTTCTTAACGACTGCTTTTATATTAACCTGCGCGAATAAAGCAGGCTAATTAATTCTCGCAAGAGCTTTCTTTGCAAAGACGCGAAAAAATGGAGATAATTCGGCTTCTTTTCTTCGTTGCAATTGTTTTCAATATTTTCATTAGTCTACGGCGCAGTTTATCTTGCTCCATATACAAAGTCAGGTTGCCATGCTGACCTTAACATGTTTGTGGACAATAAGGCAGGGTTAATTACCAAAAGAATTGCTCGCAGATTTGACCACACCTATCACATTCAGAGTAATAATAATGTTGGAAAATATATTGATAAAAACGCCGTAAGAGGCCGTAGGTTGCGGTTATAAAGCTCGTGCCACGTGTCGGCAAATTTATTAGCTCTCGCACGAGTGACGAAGCAAGAGCATTTGACACGCTTTGATTCAACACAAAGTTTGAAAAATACTTTAAAAAATCTGTGGAAAATTTTGACTATTTTGCCTTTTGAGAAATTTATAAAAAAATATGGATTTTATGAAGTTTTTCACGACGATAGTTCTCGTTGCATTTGCGTCTTATTCGAATGGTATGAAATTACGTTTGATAAAACTTTGTAAGCTTTAGCAGAAATATAAAAGCAATTATCTGTACCAAGTAGTTTTCTTGAGAGAACAAAGAACTTCTGTAGATAAGTGAATTCTAAAATATAGTTACATACATACCATGTAAATAAATACACAGTGTGTGAGGAAATGTTTTTAACAAGGTGACACAGTTCTTTCGAAGTTCGCTACCAGCAAAAATTTCACGAACGTGAAGCTCGTGTCTCATGGAAATTCCATCCATATCGCAACAATTACGTACCCAAGTATTTCCTATACAATATTTTTTCATTAAAAAAGAAAGAAACTTTAAAAACAAAAGAAATTAATTAATGAATAAATAAAATAGATGAATAAATAATAATAAAATAATAAAATAATGAATAAGTAAAATAAATAAATTAAAATACATAAAATTACTTTGCAGTGTTGATTTCCGAATTCGGGGCCAAAATCGCGTGCGCTACAATGTGTTCAAAAAATAGTACTTGTCAAGCGTTCAATTTCTACGCCAATGCAGAGTATTACACTTGCGATGTACTGGCCGACAATTTCTGCCTTAATTACACGCAGCAAATAGCCTTACTATCACAGCCCGGAGGCTTGATTTATGACAAATTGTCCAGCAATGCAACAAGCTCGTGTATCGACCAGAAGTACGGTCAAGTACCGGCTGACCAGTTGTGCCATAATCTTCAACCCGGCTGTGCCGGTACCTGGCCCAACTGCACTAGCTGTTTGCAGACTTGCATCGATTGCGTTACCTTCTACGACAAGTCAAGTAAGTTTGCATTGTAATAAACCAATTGTCTATAAAAAATAAACAAAAATAAATAAATAACAAAATACATAAAAAATAAAACAAATCGAGTGAACTATTCATTGTAGGTCAATTTAAACTTAATTACGAGTCATTTAAATATTTTGTTACGAACTACAATTCCTTACATTAACTATAGCAATTCAAACTGCAGTTAATTAAATTCGTAATACTAATGTGAATTTCTAGTATAAATTTAAACACGTGGCGGTAATTTAAGCTTACTAAAGTAATATTTTTATTATTTCTCTAAACTAGAAAGCTACTTCGACTGCACGGTGCACCCTGGTGGCCTGTTTGCGCAGCCAGTTTTACTCCGTTGCCATGGTAACAAGACTTTGCTCATGGGCCGGGAACTTAGCTTGTCCAACGGGAAACTGCATTACGAACTGCTCCTAAGCTTTGAAACCATGAACAAGTTAATTGCCTTAAATGTCTACCCTTATCTGGAGACATATTTTGAAAGCGACGTGGGAGACATCTACGTAGCCCACTACGCAAACCCCTTTATCGATTCTAACGGGACTTTAAGCAATTTGACGTTCGTTTCGTCCATGCCAGTTAATAACATGGATGGATTTGGATTAAATGGGCAGAAATTAGCACCTGTGCCTTTTGTTTGGGTAGCTAATGATTCACTAGAAAGTTGTGGCTCGTTTTGGCTTCTAAATGCAACCAGCGCCACCGCTACGTGCCCTGGAGGCGATTTTGGCTTGTTTGGTAAGATACAACTAGATTCCTCGAGCAAAGTTGTTGATTCGGGCATGCGTTGGCCTCTGCTTAAAGGAAAGCTAATCAGAGCAGGAAACATAGGGTTAGTTAACACCTATGTGTAAGCAAAGTTGAGTTTTAGGCATGAAGCTTCTAAAGCCATATAGTAGATGCAACGCCACCTGTAGCTATAAAGCAACATAAACGATTTTTCTGTGGATTTCTGTACTTGAATTCTTGTTTATGTGTTTTTTTATTACCTCTTACACTTATTTACGTGAGCTTGGATTGGATTGTAGTCAGTGTAATCTAATTAAGCTAAAATGAACTAAAAGGAAGCGTCATGTTTGAAGCTTTCTGTCTCGCGAATAAAGACACTGTGCAGTTCGCGGTTCAGTATCTTGAACCTTGAGCTCTTTGCTGTGTAAACAAATCACGCCTGTTTTTTCTTAATACATTCAAACTGTGAGAAATGAGCTACAAAACCGATGCCGAATTAATCGAAAAGTTAAAACGCGTCATAATACTACTTAAAGACACCAAACCGAGCCAGAATGTGTCCGAAAACTGTTTTTTCCTGCTGGATAAAGCTTTGGATCACATCAGCAAGGCCTTGGTTCACGAAAGTAAAATACTAAAAAAATTATTAAAAATTTGGAGTAATTTCTTAGACTAATTTTTTGTGTTATAGGCTTTTATGTCAGCTTAACCAAGTCGCCAGAAGTTATAAATTTCCTTGGATCGACCTTCCAAGTGTCGAAAGCCACTGCTGTTCATTCGCATGTGTTGGTTTTTGCGCTGAAACTCGCGATTTTAATGAGCGACTCGCAGACACGCTTTTCGCAGTTGGAAGCCTTGCAGATTTACAGACCACTTCGTGCCTTAGCGGACACCACCGCGTTAGAAGACGGTTTTGTCAGATGCACGTATTTAAAATTCCTCCAAACCGCGCTTAAGAATCCCAGTGGCCTTCAATACATACTCGAAAATGGTAAAAATTCTTTAAAAAATTTGAAAAGCTTGGTATGAATCGCCTGAACATTAACTGTTTGTAGAATTGTTAACAATTAATTTAAGGAATTTTTGGTTAAAAAATATTTTTTCAGTTTTTTTTTTATATTTGTAAATTTTTTACCTTTTTTCCCGAAGAATTGCTTGTTATTTTTCTAAGGATTTTTGTTAGTTAAACTAAAGGTTTTGTGTTTTTTCTGAATTTCTAGATTTCACGCCAGTTTTATTTTCATGCTTGCAAGATTCTACAATGTTCACCGTGAAAATTGCCAAAGATATTCTTAGCAAATTGCTAGAAACGAGCCAAGTTTCGCGTCCTAAGCAATGTCGAGTTGTTTTAACGCAAATTGGGAATATTATTACCAAGAATGTAAGTTTTTAAATAGCGTTTTCGCTGTCTTTAAATAGCTCGTTATAAAAAATAGAGTTAAATAAAAAAAAAGTTAAATACTTCTTATTTCAAATTAAAAGTTCTTGTGAACAGGAGCATCCAATCGAGCCTTACGCAGAAATTCTGCAGAATTTCTTGGAAAAATCGCCTGCGGTGACGTCACAATGGCTCCAAGACCTCAACATCGAAGATAAACTCGTTAATTGCATCCTAAAAGAAGACAAAACCGAAACTTTGGTGCGAATCGGTACATTCCTCGTCTGTTTTTATGCCAAATCCTTCTTCGTACCTGAAATTCCTGCAGCAGACCAAAAAGTAAATCAAAGCTATTTTTTTTTACTTATCTAAAACTTTCAATTCACTTTAAAGTGTTCTATTATTTTTATTATTTTTTTAAATAAAAATACTTGCAGATTTTCGAGTCAAAACTACTTAAAATCGTCCATATTTTAATCACCCGCGGTTTTCTGCGCCCAGCGTTGCAAGTTCTTTCCAAATCTTTGCTTTATTGCGCCAACGCATCCGATTGCGCGTTCCGGTGTCAAATCCTTTACTTAATGGTAAGTATTGTCTATAAGTATTACTAGTTCGGTACTAGTTGATCGTTAACGGTTCATTATAACAAGATTTGACTGAAGTTTTCTCTTTGCCCACATTTTTGTGCAGTTTAATAAAAGAAATGCTTAAAATATTGGAAAAAATTTTAGGTTCTGACAAGTTGGAATTGGTTTACAATCGTTGATTTCTGTTTAGTTTGTGCCGATAATGGTGGATACCGAGTACGTGGCGCAGTTTTACGAGCACTATGACCAGTTCCGGGCCCAGTGGGACAAGAAGGCGTGGCCTAATGTGCGAACTATGGCTGGAGTCATGGAGCAAATGATGGGCAAAGCCGCAGAAGTCCACGATTCGACTCTGATCGTCTTATCCGGCTTCCAAAACGCAGCGCCCTCTTTGGACAAAGTCTTTCAAAGCTAATTTACTTTCTCCAACTTGTTTGCAATGTTTCGATTTGTTAGGGCTTGTCGGTGGACATCTTTCGAGCGCTGATGTATCTCTTTGGCTGCGTCAAGTCACCGGAGTCACCGCGCAACGGCGCTATAGTCGACTGTCCTACGATGGTTTTGACGCTCATTAACGTTTTGTGCCAGTTGGTGGAAACGAGAAGCATTCGATGGTGGGAAAGCGTCGAGTCGGTGTGTCTCACCGCGATTCTCAACATGCTCTTGAACCACAATCAAGAACTGACGCCTCAAGTACGTCGCCAACGCCATCTTTAGTCGAATTACCCCATCAAGCGAGCTAAAACCGTTTTAGTTATGTTCAGCGTATTCTGCTCTTTCGGCTTTGGTCCTTTTTTCGGATTAGTTGCTCATGTTCTAAGTCGATGTTCACATTTGGACTTTTTCTAGTTTTGACAAAACACTAATTTGACTATGTATAGTAAAAACACTATTTTGACTTTTTTACAGGTTGCCTGTGGAGCTTTGAAAGCTTTAAGGTTTTGTATAACGCAGTTTCTGCACCCGAATCAAGCGTTACTAGTGAACCACGTCGATAACTCAAGTTTCCAAGACATTGCGCAAACGTTAACTAAAAGAATCATGGACGTTCATTGGGAAGTGCGCGATTCTGCCTTGGAAGTGGTGCAAGAGATGGCGCTGCTAGCCCATTCTAGTAAGCTTTACCACTTTTTGTGTCCTATTTTACTTTTCTTTCGTTTTAAAAAATTTTTTCTCTTTTTATATATTTTATATATGTTTATCTCTTTTTATATATTTTTATCTCTTTTTATGTCTTTATCTTTTTATATATTTTAATAAATAATAATTTTTTTTTTTATAGGATTTCCAGCGTTCCGTAAGCTTTTGCTCGAAAACAAGCTCATCGAACAAGCCACGGAGGCGTTGAACGACTCGGACGCTTACGTACGCGCCAGCGCATGCGCCGTAGTCGCCCAAGCGAGCTGGTCCAACGACTTGTGGCAAGCAGGCAACGAAACAACGGACGTTAGCGCTAAACTGAGGCAAATCACCAGCGATGATACCGAAGCCTTGGCCCGTCGAGCGTCGGCGCAAGCTTTGCTCGTACTTTTCAAAGCTGACCGTTTTCCGTAACTTTTTCATTTATGGTTGCGTCATTTTCCTTTGCATGGAATGATTTATTTTTTCTTATATATTATTGTGTAATAATTGTTTTCTTTTTAGTCTACAGCTTAGGGTTGCCGATTACTTTAGAATTTCATTTGTAATTGTCTTTTGAATTTTCAATGATTTTGAAGGCAAAAAGAATCAAGTTGCGTATTTTTAACGCTAGGAACGGTCAGCGAGAGGAACTGTACGTTTGTATGAGCCAAGCAGCGCAAGATTTGGATTGGCTCGTGAAACTGGCTGCTTTAGAATTCTGGGAAGCTGTAATGCAAGAAACTTTGCTGAGGAATGGCCTCGTGGACGGGGAATTTCCTGAAATCATCTTCAGCGTTGAGAAACAGAAAATTATCAAGTAAACTCCTTAACATTCATTACAAAGCTTTTTCCTGATTTGCTAAAACTCTTTAAATTACATTTCGTCCCTTGATTAAAAAAAATATGCTAAAAAAAATTCCAGGCTGGACGGAAAGGAAATCAAACGACGCTTGGAGCAAGTTTTAACAACTTTGGGCCTCAAAGGTTGTTTGTCCATTTTCCTTACTTGTGCCGACGATTATGATACCAAAGTGAAAGAAAAAGCGCTAAATTTGTTAAAGTACTTGCGCAACTTGCTCGCCAAATACGACGCCTTAGACTTAACGATCTTTCCTTCCAAACCAAGTAAGTTTCTTTGTGTTTTAATGCTGAAACTATACTAACTTAAATTTTACTATATTGTTTAATGTCTAATTAAAGTTTCACTTAACCTTTTACTGTCTATTTTTATTCCGTGTTCACACAATTTCATTTGTTTCACATATTCTTAGCTTTTAATTCTCAGTGTTTAAAGCCAATGCACGCCATCTATTGGCTAAATTGTCCACTACCGCAACAATGTAAATGTATAATTTTTTGTTATTTATATTATTTATGATCTATGACTTTTCTTGCTATTTAAAGTCGATCCAGACCATATGCCATACATAAATCCTTTTAGTTAAATTTAAGCTTCACTAGGCGTCGCTACTGAATACGATAAAGACTATTAAACTGATCGAAAAATTAGCAAAATGCTGCGACGAGAATCGTGTTTGGATGATTAGTGAGTTAAATGATTCTCTTGTCTTCCAAAGAGAATTCAAGTGAGCCAGAAGGGGGCGTGGCTAGTATGGAATCCGTCTCGGATCAAGGGATCGGCTCCATGGCTTCGAACACAACTGAAGAAGACTCGGATCGCGTGATCGACTCGATTGTGGACGAAACAGACTTGAAACTCGCCAGTCAGATCGTCAAACCCGTCCCCACATCCCCGAATCAGACGATTCTTTCGCACCCAGTACTGAACGTGGAGCCGGACGACTTCGTGCAACAACTGACTCACTTGGAATTCGAGCAATTGTTGCAAGAAGCGAGCTTGTCTTCAGACTTGCATGAAACCAACCTGGATTTGTTGATGGATGACATAGTTTTCTGTTTAAGTCCCAGTTCGAATGCCCTAGAATCGGACTGTTATTAAGAGCTTCAAATATATTTCCATTATCATTTATGCATTGTTGGACTAAATGACCTTGCCTTTGTGAGCTTGGAAATGGCACATAACATATAACATTTTCATATGAATAGTATTTCTGTTTTTTTTTTTTTTTCTCTACTGGTTTTCTTTTGAATTGGAATCACTGGAGAATCACTTCCGCAGCTTCTTCTTCGACTCCGATACAGCCCCGGGCAGGACACGACACTTTCCCACATTTGCAGTGAATTAACGGAAGGTAATGCGTACTATCCCAGCCTCCCATTAAATGAAACTCGCATAAGGTGTAGAGAGTACAAGGAATGCAAGGCAGTCGCGAAAACTGGTACAATAATCCACGCGCCTGTAATTTGAAAAATATAATTAGCATCTATGTTAGCTCAACTCAACGAAAACTTCAATATTTACCGCTTACTATACGCTTATAACCAGTTACTCATTACCAGGTCACTAAGTTTCTAAGAATTTATCAACTTTTTCACACAAGAAATAGCACTAAAATCATTGCTTTGAAAGCGTTCAATAGACTGTGCGAAATTCCGTCGCGCAGTCTTGGCCAATCGGATGCTTCAGTTTTAATAGAAGACCCACCCACGCGGCCAATGGTAGCGCCGTCCGTGCTTGCCGCACGCGCTTTTTTGAACTTTTCCCGCGCGGGCCAACAAGCGAACGGAATTCCCTCAGCGAATAAAACGCTACATGACGTCAAAACAAGCCAATAGCAAGGCTCGGAACTAGTTTCGCGCTCAAGTCGTAACAAAAATAACACAATGCAAAGACAAACGCTGTTATGTTAACATTACGGCTAGGAAACTCAAGAGAAACAGGAATTTGATGAAAAATATGCCTGCAACTACACATTATAATGTTTCTTTATAGAAGAAAATGAATACGGTCACAATGAAGCGTTACTATAGCTTCAAGCTATACGCCTGATGGGCGTTTAGTAAAGAAATAGCTTAAGGCCGGAGACTACTAACTGTTTCAAAAATTGCGAAAAATAGCGAAGTATGCTGTAAATAAAGGGAAATGAATATACCTTTCGTAAAACCAACTCGGCATCCATGTGTAAGGATAAGGCATTGAAATGGAGGAGCATCTCGTCACTTTTCATACGGGAAGTGACTACTTCTTGTCCGTAAATGGCAATAACAGCCACTGCTACGAACAACTGAAACCGTAGCGTCTGATGCGCGCTCCAACACGCCTCCCAGATCTGTAACGCCTCTTCTTCGCAAAATTCACGTTTAAAACACCTAAAACGCAATTTTCTTTAAAATCCCGCAAATTAACAACATTACCTCAATATTTCGCAATTTAACTCTTCCCAATCTATCTACCTAGCACTGGCTTGAAATAGAACAGTAGAACTTTGTGAAAAAAGAAGAAAAATCACAAAAAAATCCGAATGTCCAAAAAGTTATGGCAACTCTTGCAATCTGAACGAATTGAGAGCCAATACCAGAACTTATGAGACACAAATCAAACACGAAGTAACGGAAATTAGACGGAAAACTTAAGATTAAAAGAAGGAGAGCAGAATTACAGTAATATCCAACGATGACAGAAGAGTAAATCAAGCACATGTTCTTCTTCCATGGTTTGTAAATGGGCGTAGAAAGCCGGGACTAAAACTTGGATGAGATCGCGTAACAAGGTGAGGTTGTGGTCCATGTCTGCGTCCGTGGGCGCGCAAATGAACGAGGACTGGCTCATCAACGAGCTAAAACACGCAAAAGCGAAAGCTTCGTCTGGAAACGTGGACAAAAACGGCGCCAGCAGATCCGACATGCCCTGGCAGTAGCCGATTTTCGGTTCGTGGATGGCGTAATTGAGCAAAACTCGCCTACGAAACAAAATTAAACATTACTTTACATTTTATTACTTCTCATATCGGTAACTTTAGCACAACTGAAGTAGATTCTAACGCGTAAACTCAAAAAATGCTCGGTCGCTCAGTTCGGAATTTGAAAAACTGTTTTAAGAGTAAAAATACATAAAAGAGGGGAGTAAAATAGCTTTCAAGAGTAAGGTAGCATACTTCATGAGTTCCAAATTCGGATTATCTTCACCCGCGTAAAAGGGATTGGAACGATCGGTGCGAATCACATCTTTCTCCACTGTACACTGAACGTTCTTCCAGAATGTCACTTTTTCCTCTTCGTCCATGTTTCGACGCTTTATTCTAGTGGAAAACAAACAAATAAATCAATTTCGTTACAAAAGTTATAGAAAACTTATCATGGC
Organism: Triops longicaudatus; assembly: GCA_022885665.1. Classification (NCBI taxonomy): domain Eukaryota; kingdom Metazoa; phylum Arthropoda; class Branchiopoda; order Notostraca; family Triopsidae; genus Triops; species Triops longicaudatus. Next base: position 70,259 of record JAGQDJ010000177.1, read on the forward strand.
ACGTTTTCGTACGTTTGTTTTAAAAAAAACTGGTACGAATGCCATGCAAAACTGTATACAAACGTACCCCAAGTTATTGGACACTTGAAACCACGTTAGAAAAGTTTTAAAACACAGAAATTAGTACAAAAATTTATAGAAAATATAAAGAAATTAAGAAGTTTACATAAATTGCAAGTAATACTAGTCAATTTCAACGGGTTTCGACTAAAAATTTAAAATTATTTGAAAAAAATAACAGAAAATTTCTGCGTTCAGAACGTCACAACAATGCCAGAAAACTTACTCTAACTTGCGATAAATGTCCCGTTGTCGCTGCATAATACTATGGCGCTCTTCTTCAGTTGAACTGAACGGAAACAAGCCGAGTAAAAACGGCCATACTTTTACCCTGAGATCCGGATCCACTCCTCCGAAAAACACCGCCTAAAACACTCAAAATTAATTTTCTGCCCTTTATGCTACAAATCTTTCATAACAAAGTATTTCTATAGTTTTCTCCTACCATCATTCTGAAATACATTACTTAATTTAACAATACTGACGTATATTTCGACTATAAAGTTAAATTTTCTATTTTATAATTTGCTGACATTGAATTTTACGGAGGATCGACGTATTATCTCATTATTTAATTTCTGCCCTGATCATTTCATACTTTGCGAAACAATCCCTCGTCTTCCAGTTGACCTGACGTGTTCAATAATTTCTTCCAAAAGTACTCATCGACCACGCCCAGTGATCCTTCTTCCGGATGCAACTCTGCTGACGTCACCTGAGGCCTAAAATAAAATGATATTAACATGTTTTGGTACTTCTTTGGATATCCTATTTGGCTTCGATCCGTTATTTACCTGCAAACAGTGAACTGCAGATAATCGATGGGACTAGAATCTTTGGGCGTGTTGCTTTTTTGGCCTTGAAACAGCCCGTGCCACGATTCCACCACCGAAATAAACTTCTCCAAGCCCCCATTATGGAAATGGAGCATTTTGTACTGACCTTCTTTCGACACGATCACCAATTTGCCTATTGTGCGCGCTTTATCCTTACAAAACATTCGTATACTCTTCATTTGACCTGGAAAAAATAAATAAAAAATCAAAATGACTATACCTTAAATAAACATATTTTCTATAATAAATAGAAAAAAAATACGCAAATAATGCTCACTGAAGCACAAAAACATAAAAAAAATTGAAGACTCTTATGAAAATACGACGATTAAACGTAAGTTCCGATAATTGTGTCCAATAAAATCTGGTACGAATGCTATGGGAAGTTGCAAACCACTGTACCCTAATTTATTGGACATTTGAATTACTACGAAAACCCAACATAAATAACGAAAGTTAATTTTTATTGATTATTTCTTACCTAAGTCGGCGGTGAAAATGGAAGGGACGAATCGATTACTTGGACTAGGTGACACATTTTCAAGTTCTTCTGCGTTTTTCTTCGCTTCAATTGCGATCTCTGTCGCAAACAAACCATTAACAGCTTTAGCGAGAATTTAAAGGTGAAACCAAGCAAAGTTACGGGTATTCAGATCCAAAACGGCGTTTAAAGACGACTCGCTGATTTCAGGTTCTTTGGGCAGATCTTCGTCCGTTCCAGTCACGAGGAACACATGATCCGACGTCGAAGACGCGTCATTTTGGCTCGAACGCTCTTTCTCTTCCGAAGAATGATTGCCGCTGCTTTTGGACACCGAATCGTCCACCTCTATCGAGGGCGTACTCGCTAACGAGGCGCGGCTGGAGGGTCTGGGCGTGGTTGAAGTACTGGCACTTCGTCCTGGCGACCTTTTGGACCCCAAAAATTTTGTAGAAGTTGTTTACAAAGATTTTAGAAACTTTTTGGAAAATTGAAATGGTTAGCGATTGGATTTTTACCCATTGGAGTGCTTGCATTCGGCAGCACGGGGGTATTTTTGTAACGTAACGTTGGGAATCCATGTTAATACCAAGGTAGGAGATTCTCGGAGACCTTGTTTCGCTAAATGGCAGCGAATACTTAAATATCCTGGATGGCAACGATCTTCGATTCCGCGAAAATTGGCCGGAGCGTGGACACATACATGATTCTTGCCTTAAAAAATTGCGAAAATTAGTTTACTGCAATCTACAATCGATTATCTAATACACTAGATGAAAAATTCAAGGTTCTAACTATTTAAATGAAACATACAAGATAATTGAATGCAAGATAATTGAAACTAGAGAAATTGACTATGAAATTCATGAAAATAGCAAATGAAAGGGAAAAAAAGCAAATGAATTGGTCGTAAAATAGAGAGCTTCTAATACACTTAATAGGCGTAACAAGTGTTTAAGAAAATATAGTTTTAAGAACTTTTCGGAATTGTTCTAAGACGTACTAAATACAATTTCGCCGTCTTCAACGGGCGGAAACTCGATTGGAATGGGAGAAGTGGGCGATCTGTTGACAATAAGGCTGGTGGCACGTTTTAAGATTCCGTGGAGAGGCATAGGCATGGTTTAAGAAAGGTTTCAAAGATTTAAAACAGAAAAAACGGTTTTGAAGGACAACTAAAACGAGAAGTTTTCAACAGGTAACGAGTAAATATCACTGATTTGTACACTGCAACGTTTAAGGGTTCATATTTCTGTAGATTTGTAGGTAGATTAATGAGTAAATTAGTTTTGTTTAATTATTTTACGCATTTTTAGAGGGAAACAGGGAAAGAATCCGTTATTGACTTGTTTTTGCTTGATTTGACCCGAGTCCGCCCACTTTTGAATGAAACTAAATGGAGGAACTGGGAACTGAGAACGGAGGAATTGTAATCCGCGAACTGCGAATAGGAAACGGCTTTAGGTCGCGTGGAGCCAGATGACGCCATTTTTATACCAATTGAATGTTAGAAGCTGTAAATTTGAATGCTTAAAACACGTCCAAAATCATCAGGATTTATTAGGCAGATATAAGTGGTGAAGTACTTGGATTTCTTTCCTGGAAGTCCTTGATTGGTTCCCTCTCGATTTCACATACCAATCTAGTCACAAACTGGAGGGTAAAACTGAACGCAGAGAGCGAGATCACATAAACCTTTAGAAAACTTGTCACTAAAAGTTAAGGACATTCCGTCATTCGTTCAGACCCATAAGTGTGCCAAGGGAGTTCTACGAAAACTGGGACAAAGGGCATGAAATACGGCGCACGTAAAGCTAAAAGGGCTCGGCAGTAATAAAAACGCTTAAGAACGCATTAACCGCAGCGAAATGCTTTCTTGGTACAAAGTCTCGGCTCTAAATTTTCGACCCTTTTCATAGCTTACGGAAAGGGGACAAGTTCACACGTTATACGTCAAACCATCGAAAGCTTAGTATTTTTCTTTCACGGAACGGAAGTCTTAATAGTTACTGCCGATGCGACACAAACGGAATTCTTTTTTTGCCGGTAACTAAAAGCAAAAACCAGCTTTTGCTGAACGGAATAATGACTGTGACTGACCTCTCGTAAAAAAAAAAGAAGAAAAAAATCAGCTCAAGGTTTTCAGAAATTGAAACCTTAGTGTTGGCCTTGTTACTGTTAAGCTATTTGGTACAAGAATGTAAAGCATACCTTCAGTCGTCGCGTGAAATTGACACGATACACAAGTTATTGAGCGTAATCAGCTTACAATTGCAAATACTTGCTTTCAAGACTAAGAATGCAGACACATAGCTTTGTTAGTGTTCTCAGTTTGGTCCTGGCAATTTTAACGCTTAAAGGAATAATAGGATTACAAGTCACGTCAGTAATTGAGCCAGCAATTTGTGGAAAACTTCTGCTTAACAACAGTGGACCAACACCTTTAATGCTGTCAAATTATCTTCACATTGCTTCCCAATTTCTTTGTGCTGGATTGTGCTTCTTTAAAGAGCCATCTTGCGTCACTTTTCATTACTTCAGAGTTAACCAAACCTGCGAAATGTACCAAAAGGTTTTTCCTCCAAAATTGTCTTCTGGAAATCAGTACTGTCAAAGGGCTAGTTATGTTCCACCTACTACAACTACTATTACCACTATTACTACAACTACTGCACCATTAGCGCCAGCAATTAGTGTGACCTGCGCAGCGACTATAACCAACTTTGCACGTCCTGGTAAGGATTTCGTCATTAATTACTGGAAGTCGTATATTGGAAAGATATTTGAACCATTATCAGGAACCACATGCTCTGCTTTGGCTAACTGTACGTGCCATAAATCCCTCAATGCTGGCTTTGCAGCTGTTCCAACAGCAGACGACTGTTTCACTAAATGTGCTACAACTTCTGGTTGCAAAGGTTTTGCGTTTGTGACGGGCTATTGCACCATAGGCGTACTGCCATCTGAACTGACTTCGATTCCATCAACAGATAGCCTTTTATGCTATTGCCAAGTACTAAATTAAGTTGTTTTTGATTCTAAATAACATTTTTACTTCTAGTAACTTTCAGATGTTGGCGAATGTCTGTAATCGTCTATTGAAAATTCCTATTAATTCAAGTGTTGCAATATCGAAAACAATCCGAAGCCGTGAAAGGAAAACTTGCAAAATAGTTATTTATTATTCTTGTACACAAAATCCTTGTAGTATTAGAGCACAGTAAATTAATATGTAGTCTAAAAAATGCATGCTTGAAAAATAGGGACATAGTCGCGTAATAAGACTTTCGGACGCCATAAACAGAATAAAATATGAATGACTGTTAATTTCGTGCTAAAGCACGAAAGGTTTTTGTGTACATTTAAAGTGCCTTGTTGTCGTGGATAGAACCGCGAGGGACGGGGTATCCACTATGTTCTATTTCATTGTTAACCAACAGTCAAATTTCGTAGCCGCCCACCGTAGTCTTAAGATTCATTATTGGCAAGAATGAAATCCCCTGCACCCAGCTTGTAATAGTCAGTCCCTTTTTTACCTCCTTTTGAGGCATTTCTTCAGCATACAATTTGATTGTTGTAAACTTAAAAATAAATCACTAACAGTGAATGAGTTGTTAAACCTATTGACCCTTGTATTTTGTTTCATTAAATTTATCTGAAGTGAGCAAATTGCCTGATCAAAACAGAATAGTTTCCTGTCACCGTTAGCACGATTATGGCGGCGACATCCGGCTAAGGAGTTTTAAGTCTATTTCTAAATAGAATCACTTCTCTTGACTTTTTGCTTGATTCACTTTCTAAGTCTCCCAAAATGGATTGTGAAATTTAGCATTTCTGACAAGTAGAATGACGCTTTTAAGCCATGAGAGCATAAAAGGTTTTACCTTCCATAATGTTTTTAAGAGCAAGAGTGGGCATAAATGTTGCTTCTTTGAGTCGTTTTGCGTGCATTGAGCAGTTTGTCCTTTGCATTGAAAGCGACACGAATTCCAGTAATATTTTAAACTATCGCGTGACTTCTGCAAATGGAACTGAATTTGCTACATTTTATTGCCAAGTTTGTAAGCTACAGAAGACCGATGTTTCACAAAAATTCAATAAAGATCATGGCTTACAACACTGTACCACTACATTCTACGAAAAAATGGATGACTTCCTTCACACAACACACCTTATACAAAACATCCAGATAATAAAAGACCTTATATAAAAACTTATCCTTAAGTAAAAAAAAATCAATTTCTTTCAGGAAACGAATACAAACCATCAAGCCAACTTATTGCTATAACACTGAGCACTGCATTATTGTACGCGTGGTAAAGTGTAACAATAATCACTACTAGAGAATTAATTCCCTACTTTGTTTATTTTTCCCACATATTTTTTCACTTCAAAAGTGCGAGATTACAGCCTCGTAACTTGAAATCGTAAGCGAGCTGCAGGATTTTCCTGATTCACAGTCGTGCAATTGTATATGTACTTCTCTCATGTTTGTTTTTGTTTATCTCCAAGATCTACGGATTTCTTCCAGCTCAATGGAACAGCCATCAAACCCACGCCGTTCGTGACTGTCACGGATGGTCGCTTGGGTGTGGGTCGTTACAGCGCCACCTGTTGCCGAGTAGTGAGATCAGGCGTCTGTTATAAGTCTGAATAACTCTAGATGCTTAAAAGACGCATAAAATAGACCTAAAAGCCGAAGTTTAGAGACGTGTGTAATGGCGAAGTTGGTTATGGCCAACTAACCCCCAATATGGATACACGTTGACGCATGTTAGGTGTTGGGGATATTGGCTGACGCCTGCTTTGTGTTTTTGGTTAAACTTTACAACACATGAAACAGCTTCGGCTTTGGGTTTAAAGTCAGACTACGCATAACCCACGCAGATCGAGATGTCAACGTGTCTCAGTTTATTTCTCGTGATCAGGCAGGCAGTGTCAGCTTTCATATGTGTTTATTTTTTCTCTATATTAGCTACAAATATCACAAATAAGCTTTAATGAACCTGTTATTAAAAAGTAAAACGTTCCGTTATTCTTACAGATCCATAAGTGTGGCAAGGAAGTTTTTTTTTACGAAAAATTCGGGACAAAAAATGCGGCGTAAGAAAGCTTTGTGGCTCGGCAGCAATAAAAACGCTTAAGGATGCATTAACCGAGCAAAGTGCTTCCGTAGCACAAAGTCTGAGCCCTAAATTTTAGATCCTTTGAATAGCTCACGGAATGAAAGTCACAAGTTCACACTTGCTACGTAAAGCCATCGAAAGTCCAGCATATTTCTTCAGCGAACGGAAATCTTAACAGTTTCTGGCGAAGCAACACGAACGGAAGTTTTTTTCTTTTGTAACTAAAAGTAAAAACCTCTGACCGAACGGATTATGAGTGACCTCGCGTAAAAAGCACAATTTCAGCTTACAGGTGTGCACAAATTGGGACCTTTTTGGCCTTATTACTGCTAAGCTACTTGGGGTATATAAATGTAAAGCACACCTTCAGTTTTCAGTCGCTGCTCGAACTTCCTGCGATGCACAAGTGGCTTTAGTTACACACAAAGAATCTGCATAAAGAGTACTCCAGAACGAAAATTGTCTTAAAAATGCAGAAGTATAACTTTATCAATGTTGTCATGCTCAGTTGGACAATACTGACTGCAAAAGAAATTTCTGGGTTGCAGGCAACCGAAACTGCAGTTTGTGGAAAATTACTGCTGAATAATACGGGAACAACACCTCTAATACTATCGAGTTATCTTCGCATTAGTTCCCAATTCCTTTGCGCTGCGTTGTGCTTCTTCAAAGAGCCATCTTGCGTCACTTTCCATTTCTTTAGAGTTAACCAAACCTGCTTTGTTTTCGGAGACAACTTTCAGCCTTTACTACGGCCGAATGAGCGAGTGTGCCAGACAGCTAAATACACTAAAACGACAACGGCACCGACAACGTCTACAACGCCATCTAGGAGCACAACTGCGGCCTTCGCCCCCACGTGGCTTAACGGCTGTGCTACGAGTCCAACGATTTATACTCATTCGGGTGTGCCTCTTTATTCTTCTTTCATAGTCAGGGCCGGACTTACAGTCTTTTGCACCCTAGGCTCAAGCATAATTTTGCGCCCCCACCCTCTTCATTACAAAAGTCTATCTAAAATGTTTCCGCTTTATATGTACGTTTATTTTTGGAAACAAAGTCCTTCATAAACCGTCTTACGTTAGGGTGACCAAATTTTATACGCGCCCAAACATTGTTTCCAGGAATTTTATTTCTAACGTATTTTTAGTGAATTCTATGGAACAAGTTGGGTAAATATGGAGGTAGATTTTTTTATTGCTGTGACTATAAAAAATATAAAAAACACGGTGCAGCATAAATACTTTCAAATATGCAAGGTTTTATTTAAAAAGAAAGCTATTGAAATGCTAAATTGCCTTTTAAGGTCACACAAGAGGACGGGATAAACACAGGATTGCTTAATCTGTACAAGTTTGAAAACACACGTTGAATAGTAAACTTTTCCGACCGCGAAATAGTACTTAAGCTTGTAAACGCGTTAAAGTCGAGTTTAGGACACCCGGCGTAAGATGTCCTTACGGGAAATCCGGCCCTGTAAATAGTACCTTCGATAGTTTACGACACAAGTGCTAAAACTGCGTTAATTTTAGGCACTATTTGCCCGGTTGTCAAGAACTGCACTTGCAACAAAGGCGTGAGCGCGGTCGACGTAGCTGTGGCCAGTGCTGACCTCTGTTACGACAGATGCGCAACAACTGTCAACTGCTTGGCTTTTTCTTACGTCGTTGGCTACTGTCGTGTTGCCACTGCTACGTCACAATTGCCGTTAGTGTCGTCTAACACCGGTTTTGCCTGTTCTTGCTGATTATAAAGCTAGGAATTTCAGTTCTTTCAAATAATAGATCCAGGAGCTACAAATAACGTCTTTGGAAATCTGTTATAATCCAAAGACGTTGATTCGCAGTGTGCAGCATTTTTAAGGCTAGTGCGGTTTTATTTATTTACAGCTTAATGGAATTTACAATGAGTGTAAATTATTCAAAAAATACAAGTTACACCGTATAAACAAAGTATTTCGATGTGAATTTGTTGTGAATTGCTTTCGATTACAATTACTCAAACTACGCGTTTTAAACAAACGCGAATTTCGGGTAAATAGCCCTTGTTCCAGTAAAGTTTTAAGACAAGTCAAGGACAAAAATCATGAAAGAATATTGAATTTAAACCAATTCATTTAGACTTATAGAAAGTAGGTTATGATAAAATATCTTTCAACCAGTTTATTTAGCGTTAAAATGATTTTCTTCATTTTCAGAACAAAAGCTTGGTTCTACCTGGGTAGTACTGCGTTAAGAATCGCTTAGGTCGATAAACAACCAAAAAGTACTTTTATTTTTAAGGAGCTAAGAGGCTCACAGTCGGAAAAGGCAACCAAAAAAAGCGTCGAAATAGCCTGAAGCAATGGATTTATCTTCCATATTGATTAATATCCCTTTAAAACATTTTTACTTGCATACAAAGCCTAGGAGTGTTACTGTTAATAAATTTCTAGCCCATTTCGATGCCAGGAAAAGAAAAACTCCAAACCTTTCCATTAGAGCAAAGTCCACTGTTTTCCCATAAAAATAATAAACTTGCAAAAGCTGTGCATAAAGATCTCAAAATGCTTTCTGCAATTTTCACGTTATGGTTCTTTATCCTTTTCTACTGTATTGCTTAGCTCCTATGGAAGAGAAACTCAGAAACCCAGGAAAGATTCGGTCTTTGACACAGTTCCAAGTTTAATCAATCGAATCGATAAACAAAAAAAAAAAAGAAGAAAAAATTATTAACAGCCTGAAGGCCGTGAAAGGCAACCGGAAAAGTGTCAAAATTTCCTGAAGCTAGTTTTAGTGGCTTAATGGACCATCCGGATTAGTAAAGCCTTTAAACAAGGTTTCACAATGTATCATGGCTAAAAGTACCAGCGCTAGTAAATTTGGAGCTGCCCAGGAGCCTAAAACCCAGCCCACACCATTAATGTCCACCAGTTCCATAAACGCAGTAAACTTGTGACGGCTGTTCACAAGGAGCTCAAGTTAAATGCTCTCATTTCATGCCTTTATGGTTCTTTGTATCTGACTTCCAGTTTTGCAGGCTAGTAGACCTCCAAGGAAGCCGGAAACTACGACCATTTTCAGTCCCAAACAGGTATCCAAGTTGTTCACACGGTTTCAATATTTCTTGAAACTGAAACGCTTAAAAATGCAGAAATGGATACATTTCTTTGTGATGGAGGTTCTAATGTTGATTGGGTGCGTGTTAGGCGATCAAGTTTTGCAAATTACGGAAAAACTGCATTGTAACAAACTTCTTCTCGGTAATGGTAATAATGCTTCGCAAGTGGTGGCAGTTTACTACGGAATTCCGTCGCAATTTTCCTGCGCTGTGTTGTGCTTACAAGCTGAGTATTCTTGCGTCACGTACCATTTTGACAGAAACACGAAAATCTGCAAACTTTATGATGATGTTTTCGTACCAGTATTGACTTCTGGAAATCAGTTCTGTCAACGGGTTAATTACGTTCCACCTACTACCATTATTACTACTACTGCTGCCGCTACTACAAGGACTACTGCTGCAGCTTTGACTAGTACACCTTTCGCACCAACAATTAACGTGAATTGCGGAACGAAACTGAACAATTTTACTCGCTTAGGTGAATTATTGTATTTTTACACGAGCGTTTCAATGTAGAACTTTTTACAGGAACGTTTTGCCCTTTTTTGTCAAATTGCATTTGCAATAAATCGCTCAATGCTGGCGACGTCGCCAAGTCATCGGCCGACACTTGCTTTACTTCATGTGCAGGAACCTTTGGCTGTATGGCATTTTCGTTCGTGAATGGCTATTGTCGCATAGCTACGACGACGAATGAGCTAACGCTCAACCCAGGAACAAGTAGCATCCTGTGCTACTGCTAAGTACTTATTTTATTACCATCTTTTGGCTACTAATGGTGTTCTTTTGTAGTAACTTTGCACTCTTGGCTCAAATGCATCATTCTCCTGGAGAACTTCGAAGAACTCGATGGAAAATTCAAATGTGGTTAAAGAATATGAAGTCGTAGGAGATACTTGAATAGCACAAATATTCTATTAATTTACAGAAAAGTGTTTGTGAAACAACTCAACTGCACTGTTCAACTTCTGGCTTGAAAAATATGATAGTTACCTCACTTTAGACACTATATATCTAGAAATAAAGTTTCAGTACTATATGCATAGTACTAATCAATACGTGAGCGTCAAATGTCAGTATAACAGTCAAGTATTAAAATTAATACGTCTTTATGAAATAGTGCTATCCTAATGTAATGGCAAAATGCTTTCAACGCTACACGAACGGATTGTGACATCTATTACTTTGGCTCAGTAGACTGTCTTTCTATGAACATGGGACTGAAAAGGTCCCTAATGGCGTCAAACTCCTTTTAAATTCTCCTACCTGCTCAAAATGCGAAGTTTCTGTGCATTTCTTTTAACTTTGAAATTGCAGTACAATCCTTTATCCTATGGACGTTGTTTCGCGTTTACCGTTCTGTCTAAAAGCTATTCCTGCCGCAATAACTGATCTTAAAAGGTTTAACGACTCATAAAATTAATTTCATGAATCGTAAAGCCTGGTAACTCCCATATCAAAGACACTTAACGTCAAATAAATTTGCCCGCAGAAATGTTTTTAGTGACTAACTGAAGGCTTTATGGTGACTTTTATGAAACGTTTCTATGCTGAATCGCAGTAGTAGCTGTGCTATGGGAGACACCTGCAAGGAAAACAGAGATGTACGACAAAATTCGATTATTATTTTCACAAAAGCAGCAGTGTTAAACTTGCACCTGACTTATAAAATTATTAATAGAGAGTGATACAGACTATACCTTCCTTTACTTCGATTCGTATTTATCGTACGATATAGGCAATTTTGTGTTATTGAATTTTCTCGTATCTGAATAATGGCATGTTCCAATCGTTTTAACCACATTTCTCTCTATACACAGAGAAAGAAAGACGTTAAAACGACATTCTGTTTTAAAACTGAGTGAGTTTCTGCTCTTTGTTGGCAAAATGGCAAGTTACGAAATACTGGAACAACATTTACAGTATTTATAGAGCCATGTAACAAGGAAAAAACTGCCAAAAATGAAAAGAAAAACTGAGATGTGCTCTGTTAATTGAACGAATTAAAAACAATTACGGTACGCAACTTTTTTAGAAGTAGCATTGATTTAGATTTCACACTCTTAAATCGTATTTCGACTATTGCAGCCCGTATTTTAACTGCAATACACGCTCACACAACTTTTCGGAAATAACAGAAACAAATTGTGTTTGATTGTTCGGATATTTTTTTTTCTGCGAGAAGCTGTTTCTGTTAAAAAAACAGCAGAACTCAATCGAACTTGTGTCATATCGAGCTAAAATGGTCTTCAAAGTTTAATGGCTGATGGAACCCAATCCAACCTATCTCAAGAACTATGAAACACGGACCGTATCAATTTACTATTCGGATCAGAGGTTATTACTGCAGCAGTAATAGGCCATAAAAAGGTTATTTACTACACTAACTTCGCGAGTCTTAAATCAGCGTTAACTCCCATAAGCGAAGACATTTAACGTCCAATAAAAATTTTCTGCGCGCGGAACTTTTTAACGACTGGTAAGAAGATTTAGTGATGACATTTATAGGGCATTTCTGTCTTAAATCGTGGAACCAGCCACGACAATGTGCACAGAGTAGTCGTAGGAAGAGGCCCGGAACGCCAGTATCGATAGACCGGTTAATTACGATAACCTTTTACGAGGCTAACGATTAGTGCATCACTAAGGTAATGTTCCCAGGGCCGGTTACGCAAAGTATTGATGAACTTCTCATTTTTTTGGATTTTCCTTCCGTGGAGGGAGTGAACAAAAGCTTGAACAGCAACCAAGATTTCTTCATTCTCGTGGAGAAACTCTGGCAAGTAATTGACAGCAGGAGTAACCAGAATTTCGAGGAAAATTAATCTCCTTTGAGTTGCCTTAGTCAGTGCAATGATTTGCGACAGTATTTTGCGTAGTTTTGTGCTACTGGCTGCACATTACTGGCAAGTAAAGGCTGATACTGTAAATTTACGGGAAACAGTGCAATCTACGAGCTATGTAACAACAAATTTAACACCACCTTTCCAAGTCGGACAAAATGCCTTGGGAATTGAATCCATTGTACGTCCTTTAAAGCAATATCACACGTTTTCTCACCACGCGTGTGCATTACTGTGCGTCCATTACTACAGCCTAGCCTGCGTCGCGTTTAATTACAGCGGAATTTCCCAAACCTGCGACCTTTACGAAATCGCTGGCTTGAATCTAGTCCCTTCGATTGCGATTTTCAACAACCCTGGGCAGAAATATTACTACAGGCTAAATGTAAGTACTCCTAGATACATCATTAAGACATGCGATTTTCAAGTCACTTTCATTATTTTAGATGTTAAATATACTCGCAAGTGCTGGCTTGTCTACAAATCCTACTTCACCGCTGTCTTCGTCAACAACTTCTTCAACTACAACTAAAACTACTACAAGATCAACAGCTCTGACCACGGCCAGTACTACCAGCAGTCCAAGCTTCTTCTGCTACCCAAATAAGACGTTTGCGGGACCGACGTTCACGTTCAGCTTCACTGCGAGTAAAGTTATAGAAAAATTATGGAAAAATTTTGAAATAAAAAAATTCTTTTTATTATTTTATTCTTAAATAGCCGGGAAAAATGTCACCTGTGGCTGCTACAATGGTATACTTCAAGGCCAAAGCACGCAACACTCAGCCACTTCTCTTGCTAGCTGTTTCTCCATCTGCCAGAATCAAAGCTCGCCTATGTGTAACCATTTCGCTTTTTCAGAAGCTGACAGCAATTGTACAACCAGTAATGGACAAAAGAACGGTGAAAGCGGCCAAGTCGTTACATGTGATGTTTAGTTTCTGTGTACCAACGAAGAAAACGGAAACATCTCATAAAGCACCGCGAACTAAGTTTTTAAAGGAATATGTTTTTGAAGTTCGCATTTAAATCTTAAATTGAATACATTTCTTTCGAGTGAGAAGAAGCATAATCACGATCCACAGCTGTAGTATTCATCAGAACACGGGCAATATTTTGTATCCAATATGAACACTAAATGAAGTATTTTATACATTGTATTTAGAGTCTAGGAGAATTCTAAAGCCGTGGCCACGTGTTAGCCGAATTGGAATTTGGAACACTATATTGTTACGTTCTACTCCTTTTTAAATCCGTTTATTCGCAACTTCAATACAAAATCACATACGCTCAAGAAACGGAACCGTCTCCAAAGAAGGTCAGGAAGGAACTCTCCATTACAGGCTCGGTGCAGGGAATTTGATTCTTACCAACAATGAATCTTTGGATTCATCGTTGGGTGGTTACGAAATTGACTGTTGGGTAATAGAACGCCACAATATTTGAGGCGGCTTGAAATATCTTTTAGGAAATTATGACCCTGTCTGACGATTTTCTTGAAGACTGCCACCGCTTGGTCGCATTATTAGCTTTAATGGTAAAAATTATTTAATGGTAACTTCATGGTTGTGACTAAGGTTCGACAGCCAACGAGCTGGTTCCTGTTGGGATGCGAGTGTTGCACTGAACTATCAGTTTCATTGTAGAACCTTTGCACTCAGCTCATCTTGATGTTTGCAGAATGAAGAGTTGGTTGGACTCCTTCCCTCTCCGAACGAGGTCAAGTGCAATTTGAGGTAAAGTGTGGGGAAAAATATTTGGATGGAACGGTTCAAGCATGTGTATTGCGACTCAAGGTCAGAGGAAGAGCAGCATGGACCTTAGTTCGTGTTTTACATTTGCTGAAGATTAAGTTTTCTTGTGCATGAATTAACGATTCTATTTATATGGATTGAAAATGCTTGAAAACTTACTTATGAAAAATTTTTAGAGAAATTAAAGAAAAATTAAAGACATGAAAAATGAAAAACGGCTTTTCGATCGTTTCTTAACACATTTTTAACTCTGTTTTCTTTAGATTTAAACATTGAGGTATTTTTTAAGTTTCAAACGTAAATTCGGCGTCCGAGAATTAACCTGATCTTTTGGCTACGAAGCACCACAGTGTCACACGTTACTCACAGTGAACTTCCGATGCAAACGAAAATAGAAAGTATTCGCATTTCTGTTAAATGCTGCATAAAATAGAATGAATTAATAAGACATAGCAACCGGAGCTTGTCGCAAGATTAAATTTTAAATTCAAGTTAATCTAACTTTTTTATTTTAATACACACCCGCGTTTTATGGACTTTCTTTTTATTATATGTTTTACTTGCATGAAAAATTACGTGATTTTAGCTTAACTTTTGTGAGAAATTTACTTAATAGAAAATAGAATTCAAAGCACCGAGCTACAGAAAATAATATGATGACAGGCTTAAAAGCTCGATTGGTACGTGAAAAAATGTTCGTTTCCTTCAGACTTACATTTAGTGTGTGTGCGGTTTTCCGCAAAAGGATGTCAATTTTTAATATACGAGTGCATAACAGGTTGTGTAGTTTTACAAAACGTAAAAGATTGTAACAGTCATTAACCACAAGGAAAACTCCTTCGAGTTTTGTCTTGGCTGAGCCTTAGGACCTGAAGGAAACAGGTTGTGGCAGCGATAATACTATCAAATAAAAAAAAAAAACAGGACGTCCGGCAAAGTCGTCAACAGTTAGGATGAATCAGACAAAGAAAAGTGCGAAAAAGTCTTTTTTTTTTGGCCAATCTAGCCCTGACAGGCGTGACACAATGTCGTGTCACGCAGTTACAGATGTTATTTTATTGCTTCTTACGTGGTGGTCTTTCTGCAACGCAGCAACAGGTAAGTAATCTAAGTCATCACTGAGTTCAATTTGTGCGCTTTCTTTACGGCTTAATGATATTTTCCCCCGATTTCTTGACAGCGAATCTACCGTGTGGATTTCCGGGCAAACCAACTAACGAGACATTAATTTTGGAAAAAAAGATCCTTTACTTGGATGGTGATACAGTCGCGTACGACTGTCCACCAGGATATTCGTTCTTTTACAATGGCAATGAGAATAGAACCTGTAACAACGGCTTGTGGTCAGGCGATATGCCGTTCTGTAGTAAGTAGCCCACCGTTTGCAAATCTAATGTGCAATCTCACGTGAACAACTTCTAGGTCCAGATATAGCTTCCGGCAAGGAAGTCAAAATCTTTCAACATCGTAAATCATTGGCTACACCCTATCGGGGAAATGTCGTCGATAATAATCCTGCTACCTGTTTGAACCTTCCGCCGTTGGGAAAGAACATGAAAAGGTGGCTGCAAATAAGTCTAGGAGAGGTGTACGGTGTTCGAGTACTTCAAGTCTACACCATAAGTAATGTTATAATTGATAGCTCCAACACTTACCTTTGCCATAAACAGATAACCGGACTCTTGATTTAAAATTGTTTGTCAAAGACGCTGCGAGAAACAAAACAGAAATCTGCGGATCCCAAACAGAAATAGTCAGCAATTCTTGGAGCACAATAAATTGCAATAACGCGTCCGAAAGAAGAGGTTTTCCTGGTGGAATTCCTGGCGATACTACCATCATTGAATACGTTTCTAGTAACGATTTTGCAATTTGTGAAGTCAATGTATATGCCTATTACGGTAAGCTAAAGCAAAATACATGGTATTGATTGTTTATTTTGTAATAAAAGATTTTATTCCGCTTTGCGGATTTTCATCACTCAATCCTCTTTACGACCACTACAACTTTACGAACGCTGTCATCTTACTGTTCGCAAAAGTTCGCCTTTGTACCGAACTAATAATATAGACAAAACACACGTTTTTTTTTTATACGAAAGAGTATGGATGCCCCCACATTTACTAGTAATATCGTTCTGTCATCTAAAATAGGGAATGCTGACTGCGGAATACCTGAAGCTCCAGCGTTCGGCTCAGCGAAGTACCTTTCGAAGAACACAGTTCAGTACGACTGCCAGCCAGGCTACACTTTAATAGGGCCCCAAAAACGGACCTGTGATCCTGATGGGGTGGGCCATACTCAATGGCCGAAGCAAAACATGCCGATATGCAAACCATACGTTGCGTCAAGTAAAACAAAGAATTCATATAAACCTGTTATTCTTCTAACTGGCCAGAAATGTGTCCCTTATTGATCCTAAAAGACTGCTCTTCCCTGATTGTACCCAACGGCCGTGTTTCGTACGATCGAGCACGTACTGCGGCTGTCATCGACTGCGATGAAGGCTTTGAACTGGTTGCCGCCAAAGTCTTGCTTTGTGTCCAGCCTGGCATTTGGCTATTTTATGCCAAGGATGGACAACACTGCAAATATAAATGTCTTACCAATGTTAGCTCTGTACATTTCACAAGTTTCGTGTAGGTAAAATTGCCTGCGGTGCACCACCAGCAGCGCCACATGCCGAAGTGGTTCAGACTCGTGTTATCTCACAAACTATTCTGGCCGTTTACACCTGTAAATCGGTGACACCACCCTCCAGTAAAATTCTTATTCAAATAAAAAAAATACTCGTTTAAATATGTTAACGTAGAGATCGAATTATCGTATTGCCTCGAAAACGGTACGTGGTCCAAGTTACCCGAGTCTTTGCGTTGCGACACTTTAGCCACTACGAATTTTTGGACCATAGCATTCATTTGCGCTGCAACGCTGGCTGTAATTCTCGTTGCCGTTTTGGTATTCTTGGCCCGAAAATTGTAAGAAAACAAGCTTCCTTTCTAACCTAACCCGTGAAAATTTACTTAATGTGCTTCGCTTTGTTAGAAAAGCAAATGGGACAAAAGTGAAATCTGTGGAGAGAAGTTCGAAAACCGTAAAAGTTCAATATGGGGCAAGAAACGACAACGTCAGCTTCAATCCGCCGTTTCCCCGAATGGAAAGTACTACTGGAAGCAATAGTCCGGTATACGAAGAACTATACGTATACGACGATATAGGATTGCAAGAAGGTTCGCCAAACCAGAAAAGGAAAGAACTCCGTGGACCTGTTGCGACATACAAAAACATCATTCAGAATGCGTGTTATGAAAATTCGAAAGAATGTGAGCTCTCGTGCGAATCTGAAAGTTTGCATGTCAATGACGAGCCTGTATACCAAAATTTTTCGAGTCCTTTGGAAAGTAATTATGCAAACACGTGAATATTTTCAAGGCTTTGTTTTACTGTTATTTGTTCCCATGTACATGTTTCTTAAACCGTCAGCTTTCGTGGCAAAACCAGTGCGTCTTTTTAGGCAAATGTAACACTTTCAGAGTCATTACTTGCTTCTAAACCTTCCGTCGTCCCTTCTAGTGAATTCTGTGATAATTCTGAATGTGATTTTATTCCATTTCTTGCTTAATTATTTCGTCGCAATTAAAGATTCCTTGAAGACATGGTTTTTAGTCGAAAGGGAATATCGGATTGTGACGAAGTATCTGCTCGCTCTCTGTATGGAACTTATTACATGTTTCTTGAAGAAAAATCGTTCAATTGTTGAAACCAAACACATGCCACTTCCAAATTCAATCAACACATGAATACTCCATCTCCAAAATTCACACTATGAACCTAACCCCCATAATTCTGGTCTGCCTCTACAGAAGACACACCGAAGACTCCCTTGAAATCCTCAACAGTAAATGAACACAACACCAAGGCCGCACAGTAATACGGATATAAATCCTTACGACTTCACCAACTGTTGCTGACGAGTTTCCAAGCATAATTTCACCGACTGTTCCAGAAACGACACCTACAATGCTAGCTGACGTTCGCCCTGGATGCTTAGGAATTTTCCCAAATTAGGAATTTCACAAACACTTATCATAGAAACGGCCGTATAATCAGAAGAGGCTATTGGAAGAGGGTGTATTTTTCTTGTAGTTTTATTTTTTCTGCGAAGAAAATTGCACTTGGCATAGCCAATGGTCATGAAATATTTTTTAAGCCGTATCATAACAAATTCCATTTCAAGCATACCTTGCTTTTCTTCGGCTGAACTTCAAACAAAAGGAACAATGCCTGTTCAGCACTCGTAGTGCAAAATAAATAACTCGCACTTTCGATGAATTTTTCTTTCTCGCCTAAAATTCATGGTAACTCACTGGACTTACTGACTCGCCAGAAAAATGTCACTACCTAAGTTTATAACGCGCCAATTACGCGCAGCTTCACTCTGAAATAAATGGTAATTTCTTGGGTTTATTTTCTTACTTCTCGTCCGGTACCAAGAAAGAGTAGACTATTTCTCTTCTACGTGGGCTGTTACACTAGTCAAATAGAAGACCTTAACGTCGTTCTTCTGACACTTTTCGTTTTATTAAATATGGAATTTTTGCATGCAAGTAAAGTTTTAGGAAACATGGTTTCCACCTCCGGTAGCATCACATTGCAACTCTCATCGTACGCCAATACCCGGTTGGTCGTTCCGGGAAACTTATTCCCGCCACGTTTGATTGCAAAAGGTAGGCATGATCGATTTTAAGCTGAAACATTTCTGCGTTGCTATATACGTGCTTCTGTGTTTGGGACGCGCGTGGATTGCACGCGTTCTTGCGCAGATCAAGAAAGTTGTTATGCGGTCAACGTTTACGACAACCAAAGCTTGTTATGCGAATTACTGTCAGACAATCTCTCCCGCAACAAGTCTGCCCTACAATTCCTAAGTCATCCAGGATGTACTCTGTGGGAGAAGCGCAGTCCTCAAGCAACATCTGAACGGATTTCTGGATGTCCTAACACTGAAATTTCTGCCACGCTGTGCATTAGGCATGCTTTCTTTCAGTTTTCTGCAAATAAAGGAACAGGTTTTCACTACAAGAGTGACAGTAAACAATGTCACATTCACACAGTGGTTAAAACCCCAATTAATTTTAATTATGTAAATTATAGAATCCATTTAAAGGTTGTTTTCTATTTAGTTTGCAAGTTATAGTCCTATTTTTATGTTTTCCCGATTACATGACATCCTTTTTGCGGCGTAGGATCCAATCTGGGAGCCCAGAGCGAAGCTATTATACAGTAAAGCCTCGTCGTAACGGACACCCAAAGGACGCAAAGCTTATCCATTATACTATATTTACAATGGTCAAAAGACCAGCTTATTTGCTTGTTTGATTGTAAGGTTATGCCGAAACGAAGGGTAGAACTATATTTGAAGCGGCTAGAAATATCCTTTATGAAATTACTATGACCCTGTGTGACGATTTTTTTTACGACTGCCACCGCTTAGCTGTATTATTAGCTTTTCGGGTAGACAACTTGCAATGCGAAGCCAACAAGGGTCAAGGCAGACACACAAGCAAACCCACGTTGGACTGGATCCATGACAGTATTTTTCCTTTACGACCAACCTTTGCTTAGAAAGCTCAGCAATAGCAACCTTTTTCCCTTTCATTCATTGCTTCGTGTCCCGTCACTGGTAAAGCGAAACGGCAATCACTGCCAGACTGATATCCACATTGCTAGCTAGTGCTGCAGAGCGTTTCATACTTCGTTATGAAGAAATACATCTGGGTTGGAGTAATTCTCTTAAATGTTTGTGTGATGAAATTAGAAACGGTACCCAATTTACTACTGAATGAACGATTTTCGTGCCGAAATCTGCTCAGTAATACTGGCAATGCGTCTGACGTAAATTCTATCTATTACGGAATTACTTCACGATTTTTCTGCGCAATTCAGTGTCTAAATCAACTAATAGTCAGTGGCCCATGTAATGCTTACCAATAGGACCAGGCCAATCAGGTGTGTAAAACTTATAGCGATAACTTACTGCCGTCGATGATAAATCAACAAACTTGCCAACGAGACAATTACGTCCCGCCCACTGTTGCAGCCTTGCCGGTAAACCCGGTGTCCTTTTCGAATCCGAGTTGTCAAATAACTCTTACAGCTTTTACTAACGCAGGTATTTTCCACTTCGCAAAACCTGACATAAATTTTAAAAATGAGCTAACCCAAAAAATGAAGAAAATGTTCAATGCAGGAGCTACCTGTCCGAGTTTGAAGAATTGTACGTGCGATAAAACGCTAAACGCAGCAGATCGCTACTTCCCAACGGCTGATTTGTGTTACGCCGAATGCGCGAAAACTATCAATTGCTTCGCTTTCTCTTTCTGGAACAGTTACTGCCGTATTGCTACGACCCAAGCCGAGCTCTATGTTTGGCAAATGACAAACTACTTCGTGTGTTATTGCTAAGTTACTTTTCGCCCCTTTTTTTCTCTTTTTAAGTATATTTACTTACAAATATTATTTACTTACAATTACATTGTCATTGTCACTTTAAAGTACGATGCTGCAGTTTATAGTCAAAAATGCCCGGCAATGCTTGAATATCACATTATTTTTAAAAAATTAAAGATCAAGTTGCTTGGTATAGTTTCAGCGGGTATGAAACAAACCACAAAACTTTATATTCAGCTTGTATGTCACAGTACAAAAATCGATTTGGCGTTTTTAGACCGAATGACGGGAAAAATTGGGATCTTATAATTGTTAGTCCTTTCAGTATAATGAACACTATTGTACTTTCTTGCGGCGTTCATGTTTAAATAAGTGACTTAATTGAACAACGTTTATATAAGCGAACAGTAGCGGCATCTGTGTAATTTCCACAACACCGCGTGGCTCAATAAATCGAAAGATACAAAGTGGTACTGTTATGGTACTATTTTACACAAAACGTATGAAACGCAAAATGAACAGAACAGCTTCATTATATCGTAACGACAAAGAAAAATGCAAAGTTTTTTTCTTTTTAGTTTGTAGTTTTTCGCATACATTTAACATAGCAGGCCTTTCATCGCATAAAATGCAGTTGGTTCCTTTTATAGTTGGCTTCATATTAATAACAAAGGTCTGTACGAGAAAAAAATATCTGTAACACGTACCATTACTTACACATAGGAAATTAACACGTGAAGAAAAACAGCTGGATCTCGATTTACGAGGTACTAAACCTAAACGATTTATCAGTGACCTATTGTGCATTGATTATTCAAACAATGGTGACATCTGCGACATTTGTACCACACCCTGTGGCCTAACAAATCACACTGTACGACAAACAGGTGGTAGTGCTTTACATAAAACGTGTAAATACGAGTGAAGCGCCAAATTTCAGTTATTAATAAGAAATAAAGGTTCGTACGATAATAAAGCTGCATTTTATGCGATAAAAGGTCTACTATGTTAAATGTATAACTTAAACTTATTCTGTGATAGAGTTCCAAGTTATTTAGATGGTCTCAATTTCTTTGCGTTGAAAGATTAATCATTAAAAATGCAGAAATGCAAGTGGGTGGATTTCTTTACGCTTTGAGTTTCTTGTATGAATTGGCTACGTGTTAAGAGGCCAAGTTTGGCGAATTACAGTTTAAATGTAACAAACTTGTTCTTAATGATTTGAATAATATGGTTTCAGTTTATTTCGGAATTCCTTCGCAGTTCTGCTGCGCTGAGTTTTAAGTAAGTATTTGCTGTTTGTTGATCGAACGTACAGTTACACAAGTCTTACGTCATGCGTTTTTGCCAATCCGACATTGTATTGCCAGCAAACGGAAATCTTTGCTGCACGAACGGAAGTAAATGCACGTTATGTAGCGGAAATCAATTCAGGGGTCAAACGGAAGAATTTTTTTGAGCTTTTTCAGGCCATAAACAAAACAAAAAGAAAGAAACACGAAGTCAAGTCAAGGTGCAGAAATATGTTGCAAGATTCGGAACCTGTCGCTGGCCTTCTTTCAATCCTCAGCCATTTCGTGGTATGAGCACACACATACAGTCGTTGGTTGAAATCTGCACGGTACGGAAGCTACAGCTTTCCATACTTTCACAATGCAGAAATGTAACCCACTTCCCATAAAGCTAAGCTTGACCTTACTGACTTTGAAAGGAATTCTAAGTTCCCACACTCTTTCAATAATGGAGCCAGCCATTTGTGGAAAATTTCTGCTCAACAATACTGGAACAACTCCTACACTAGTGTCGAGTTATCGCCAACTTACTTCCCCGTTTCTTTGCGCTGGGTTGTGCTTCTTCAGAGCGCCATCTTGCGTCACTTTCCATTACTTTAGACTTAATGCAACCTGCTTTATTTACAGTAGTAGCTTCAAGCCATTTCCAGCGCCGTATGAGCAAGTGTGTCAGAAAGCTGCTTCGTATTTTAAACCTATTGTCGCTCTAAAGAAAGCAAAACAATGTGAAATAACGACCATTTGAATCAGTTTCTTTTGAATGGCAAAGCTCGCTCGCTTTCTCCGTAAAGGGCAAGTCTTTTAGAGTAAATGGCCACAGAGGTTGCGTAAAGTCAAGTAAAAACTCTGGATAAGACACGTCCCAATTTAAAGTTAGATTACTTACTACTAATAACTATGTTTTTCTCCCGTGAAAGCTTTCTATTCTTAACAAAACAGGGGAAACTCCGGAAAAACTTACAAATAAAAGTGACCTAACGTTTCCATTAACTTTCCTATGGTTTTCGTAAGGGTGCCGTAGAAATTTGAAGGCTGACTGAAGCGATTGAACGGCGTTGTCTTCCAGTGAGTTATTTTTTTTTTCACGTTTGCTAAAATTAATTTCTCAATGCCCAAAAAAGCACCTTTCTTGCTTCTGGACTACTCTCTACTTCAACCAGGTAGCAAACTTCGTGTTACGTGGAGTTTCGTCTTCCCAGGTCTTAGAAACTTAACAACGCAACAAATTTTGTGTTTTTAAGGTTACGTGACAAAAAAACTATTAATACATAGAACTGTTTTTACCCGCAAAGTTTTCCGTGTACGAAAACAGCTAGACAATAGATTGCACTATATAGTACATTAGTTTACGAGGTACTAAACCTAAACGATTTATTAGAGCGAACTGGTATGCTTTCAGTTATTCTTTATTGTTTGTGTTGTCTTCATGGGAATCCAATAATTGATCAACGATATCCTAAGGAAAACACAGTTTGAGTTACTTTAATGTACATTCTATTGTCATGCACACTCCCTGTGGAAGAAAACACGTTCTGGATTGACAGACTTGCTTAGCTGTTAACGCCCCTTTATTGTCTTCGTTATTGGTAACCCGTTTACTAATATCACAAAGGTACAAAAGTGGTCTTAGTCTCGCCAGAAAAAGCAAGCGAACCATATCTTCTGTGTTCGTTCTCAGAATACTTTACAACAGAAATGCAGCAAAAGCGGAGTTTCGTGGTTCTTTCACAATGCTTAGTTATTATGTGTTCGGTACTTGGATGTAAATTAGAAGCCTTAACTGAGCAGTTCTTGTGCAAAGGTCGGCTTGCGAACAACGGATCAACGCCTGCGTTCATTTCAATGCAGTGCGGAGTTTATTCGCAGTTCTTCTGTGCTCATCTTTGTCTACGAGCGCCATCTTGCATTTCGTATCGTTACTACAGTGAAAGTAACATGTGTGCACTCTATGATGGCGCTTTTGCACCAAACAATTTTATAAATCAGCAAATATGTCAAAGAAATAATTACTTCTCACCTTCTACTGCGATTATTACTGCATCTACTACTTCTACTGCTCCTCCTTCTTCCATTACTACTGGTACAACTCCAAAAACGACCTTGAGCGCGTTTCGTTCGTCAATCATTAGAGATCTTACAATTGCTGGTACACTAATATTTTTCCTTCACTTACTTATAGCTAATCAGGATTATACTAGGGTTGACATATTCTGGCCGATGCTTGCTGAATTGGGCGTGGGATAAAGCACTCAATGCCATAGACCAGAGCGTTACCACCGTTGTCGACTGTTACGTCCAATGTGCGAAAAATTCCAGTTGTTTGGCTTTCTCATATTTTAACAAATACTGTCGTATTGCTTTGACTTCATCACAAAAAAATACTATTGACTCGCCAGATAGCTTCGTATGCTATTGCTGAGTGATTAACTACCGTTCCAGTAATATTTTTATTTTTTTTTTCCATTTATTATTCTTATTTTTTTTGCAGAGAGCCCAGGCAGAAGCTAATGCTTGGTTCTATTATGGTTTTTGTTACCTTGAACTTAACAATGTGTTGGAATAACTGGTAAATCCAGTTAAGCCATATTCACCGGCCTATTACGAAGTAGCTGTCCTTTGTTCGTATGCTCACAATGCGGATGCCAAGAAATGTCTGGAAACTCCATTAAATGATCTTTCAAGCTGTTTAATGTAAGACGATCAAAGCAGTACAAAAAGAAATACCAACCCTAGTTGGCAGGTTAACGAACTTGATTGAATAGAGTTCGGCTTCATTTTACGCCGCAAGAGTTCCTTTCCTCTTCTGAAGTGGAATCTTTTTAAAATTATTCGCCTATAAATACAGTGGTAAGGGCAATATGACTTAATAAATTAACAACCATGTATAACACGATAAACATGATTTCACTCTTGCCGAATTTCATAGCTATGGAAAAGAATACAGCTTGATACTTAAACATTAGTGAAAACTCTATTCCATTAACCTCGGAATTAAGCGACAGAAGATCAAAGTTCACATATCTACTGCGGAAGGAACAGCTCATTAAAAGTGTCGCGAAACCGTTGTTGACCCACGAATGTGCCACACCTACAAGACACTGATTGAAAAACAGTAGTGCTAAAAACGTTGGAGCAACACGCGAACCTTTCTCGATCCATAATCAGTCAGTTAATTTCTTATGAGCACATGAGTTAAGACCTCACTGCAATAAGCAAGTTATTTCCTATTTCGCGTGTCAGCACCTTGCCAATAAATATGGTACGAAACTTCACAGTATTAAGCTGGCATCCAAAGCACGACCACCTAAGAGTAGCCAGAAATTCCACCAGGTTTTATAATGAAGCAGTTCAGCGTTGTCAGCCTGGTACTGTGGTACTTCTGTGCTTTAGGTTTCGTCAAAGCTTTAGAACACCAAGTCTTACTAACTGCGGAAAAGTTTTTCTGTAACCATCTCTTGCTGAAAAATGCTGGTATTGCGCCTCAAGCGATTGCTGTCCGTTACGGAATTTCTTCCCATTTCGTGTGTGCTGCTCTGTGCTTGAAATCACCTTCCTGCGCCATTTACGAGTATGACAAGGTGAAGGCAAGCTGCAAGAGTTACAACAAAATTTTCCTCCCAACGCTGCTAAATCGACAATACTGTCAAAGAATTAATTACGTAGCCACCACTGTAGCACCCACCGTACCACCCTGGAAATTACAATGTCGAACAACTCTGACCTCCTTGGTTTCCAAAGGTACGAGTGGCCGTCGGTTGAAGTGATTTCAAGCAGATTTAATGAATATTTGTTGACAACAGGAACAATCTGCCCAAGTGTAAGGAACTGCACTTGCGACAAAACGCTTAGCGCTGTGGACCATCCGATGTTTTCCGCTGACCTGTGTTACACCAAATGTGCTACAACTCTCAACTGCTTGGCTTTTTCTTTCTTTGGTGCCTTCTGTCGTATCGCGACGACTCGAGCTCAACTAAATCTGTATTCATGGCAAGGCAGTTTCGTCTGCTATTGTTAACAAGCTTTATCCTTTTATTATTCGGTGTTTAGATTCTTAAAGATACTAAGCAGACTACGAAAATATAGATTTCTTAAAGCTGCACTTCATACAGCTGAAACGCTTCTTTTTTTTGGTTTTATGGGCACAACGCATTATTCTTGTTGCATGTGAAAATGTATAATGAAGTACTATACAAAATGTATAGTACTTCAAGTCCTTTTTAGTACTTTGATGCCGCTGTACATTCGAACCTTCACAATAAAACCTTAAGGAGAAATAAAATGTCTTTAGTTGAAATGTACAAAACGCAGCCCACATTCAAGAGGTCAAAGGTGCGTAAAATTCCTTGATTTACTCAAAATATATTTATTTCAACCTGAATCACTCAAATTATTCCTGCTGTTTTCGGTAGTTGAGTGATGGACATCTTATTCACTGCAATCGCAGTTCGCCACCTAAATGACTCAGAAGTGTTGGGTTATAAAGACAAAAATAAAAATCGGGCAAAATTCATGGTACCCCGAGAATATTTCGAACACACGTCCACACATTCAATGAGCACATCTGGAGCTATTCAAGCTAGCAGGCACAAGAATAACAATTGCTTTTGTACTTCCTGAGGTAAGAATGGCATTCAAGGCACGTAATAAAGGACCAACCACAACAGAAGTAGTTTTTGCAATGAACTGTAAGGCACATGATAAGAGGTCACGTTTTTGCGTAGGAAACATTGCGAGTTGGTGCAAAACCATGGTTATGAAGTGCAGGTCAAACCGAAACATACGTAGAAAACTCGCTCAGCTACTCGAAAGCCATGACGACCGGTACTAACAATGGGTCCATAAGTAGGTTTATATAAAGCCCTTGAGCTTAAAAGACGCTATCACACAAGTGGTCCGTATTAAGTCGAAGAAAGTCCTGAAATATGGCACAGCTGATGACTGAATTTAAGACGGTTTTAATGTTCTCGCTAGTTGTTCCAAGCTTAGCAGCATACGAAACATTTACCTGCAATTCTGCAGTAAAGAATTATGCTCAAAGCGATCCCCCAATTTTAAAAGTGAGACACGGAATGGTTTCCCGTTTCGCCTGTGCATTACTTTGTCAAATGTCCACCAATTCCTATACTGCTTTCCGTTTTACGAACTCTCGCGATTGTTATTTGTATGAAGACGCTGTGCCCGTCATTCCCGGAGACGAAAGGCTGACTTGTCAACTCACGAGCTTTGTTGCCGCAACTACAGTGGCGACAACTACCGTGCACTCTTTGCAGGTCAATTGTTCTAACACGATATCTACTTTTACTAACGCGGGTAAGTCGCTGAGCTTGGCCGTTGCCGTAAACAATATTCTAGTAAGTTAGTGACGAATTAATCTTTACAAACTAGGGAGTTTTTGCCCACGTCTATCAAATTGTACCTGTGACAAAATGCTCAACGCTGCCGATGTATTTGTGTCAACTGCAGACGGCTGTTACAACAAATGTAGCTCGACTATCGGCTGCAGGGCTTTTTCGTTTTCTAATGGTTATTGTCGCATAGCGATAACAACAGAAGAGTTAACACTTCACACGTGGGCAGGTAACCTACTATGTTACTGCTGAGCGATTAAATGGATAGAGAAGCAATATTTACTACGTTACTACATTTACGACAATGCAATTTCGTGATATTTCTGTTATCTTGCAATAGTTATGGAACTTGCTTTCAAATGAAACTAGCAGCCAGGTAGACATGTTTAGCAGTGGGCACACATTACAAATAGCCTATCACACACACTTTTGCACAACACGAATTGTTGTAAGTTAATCTTCGCACATCGAAAGTATCGGGTAAAACTGTGCATGGCGACTATCACAGCTCTTTTCGGCAAGTATCGTGTTAACGCAAATTTACTCGTGAATATTCAACATTCAAACATGGAAAACTAAAAAGCTCTGAGTTATATCTGTGTGAAAGATTGCTCCAAAGTTTTTTTTTATAACATTAGGAAAGAATTACGTCCTTTTTGGCGCGAAGAAATTCCAAAGTCAAGGCAAAATCAGCTAACGACTACGAAGAATTAATTTTCTATAAATACTATCCTGTGATATGTGCTTTTTGTAAATGTAGAGTTGGACAAATAATTGAATACACATGCTACAACAATAAAGTAGACATTTGCAACATAGTGCAGAAGAGTTATGCGACTGTTGAAGCGCTTCCCGAAGACAGTCGGGGCGCTTTTGTGGCGTGTCAGTACACGTGCACAAAATCTATAGTACTCCGAAGTCCGAAAGGTACTTTGATGCCCCCGTACATTCGAACCTTCAAAACAGAACCTTAAGAAGAAATGCGAGCATCTCTTGAACAGTTTATGCGTGATGAAACATTCCAAACGAACCTGCAGTATATCGGAAATTACGGAATCTTTTCTCCGTTCTTTTGCTTTGGTTGGAGTCTGCAGAAGACCTCTTGTGTGACTAACCAGTATTACAAAGAAAATAAGATTTCCGTAATTTACCATCAAATGTGCCGGGATATCAGCGAATCTGCAACAGGGTAAATTATAGCCCTTCTACAGTTCCGGCAACCGTCATGGCTACAAACATACAATGCAGGACGAAACTGGTTTAACTCAATCAGGTAAACTTACTAGTTCTTTTGAAAGCAAGTGCATTGATATATTCAATAGAAATTGGTTGGCCCTCTCTAGGCAGCCGTGTGTGGTCAAGACCTAAATAATGTCCATGTTGTAACGAATGCGAATGTTTGTTTTGTTATATATGCTACCACGACCAGCTGTTCAGCTTCTCATTCTTCAACGGCAATTGTCGCCTAGCCACCGAGCCACCGCAAAATGATTCTCTATTGTTATCGCTGCTAGCTTAACATTAAAATCGAGTTCTTAAAAGCCTGATCCCCTAAATGTAGTCTAATATATAATTATCGTTTTCTAAAAGGCTATTGTTCATATTCCTTCCGCATGTCAAGACAAGCCCCTTATTAATGGTTTATAATAAAAAGTACCCGACATGACAACATGGCTACATAACTCCTTACAACGAGGAACGCACAGTAGCCCGAGAATATTTCGTACACACGTTCAACAGCGCATCTGGAACTAGTCAAGTTTCCAGGCACGACAAGAATGACAATTGCTTTTGTACTTCCAGAGGTAAGGATGGCATTCAAGGCGCATAATAAACGACCAACCACAATAGATAGTTTGCAATGCACAGCAAGGCACATAAGAAGAGGTCACGCTTTGGCGTAGGAAACTTTGCGAGTTGGTGCAAAACCATGGTAACACGTACCAACAATGGCACTTTACAGAAATCGGATAAAAGCCAGGAGCTTCGCAATCAAATCAGCACTCATAATGAGCTGGGCGAAACATCTGCATGTATTTTAGTGAAGCAATATTAAAAAACAAGCAAGACAAGAAAGAACGGGTTGTAGAAAAAAATCATGAGAGCGATTGCAGTTATAGTCACTATTTCTGTCACATGTTCACAAATAGAATTAATTTGTGCAACCACTGGAAAGTTCGTGTGTGTTTTTCAACTGAAAAGTACTTCGCAAAACAACGTACCAATTCCGACGGTGCAGTGCGGAATAGCTTCTCACTTGGTTTGCGGAACACTCTGTACAAATACTCCCTATTATTGCGCTGCGTTCCATTTCACGCACAATGCATGTTATTTATATGGAGATGTTACGCCTCCGGTTTTGCCCGAAGGCACAATATGTCAAATTACTTCTTCTGCTCCCACGACTGCCAGTACTGCACTTCTTACACAGGTGAGCTGTTCTACCAGCATTTCTACTTGAAACCATTCTGTTAAATAAGCAATTTTCAATCAACGACATCTATTAACCGCGACGGTGAACTTATTAAGCTTTATTTAGACGTCAACGCCGCCGAATGTTATCAGCCAAACTGCCGTTATTAACACCAGTATCGCCAGTGTTGCTGTCATTATCAACGGTGTGAGTTACCCGGGTTTATCTTGCTATCCTCAGAAACTTTTTTCAACTTCGAGCTACTCTACAAAAATTCCGATAGGTAATCTGAAATTATAATTTTTTTCTAGAAGGTCTCGGCAGAGCTCGGTGCAACCTTTTTATTTGACTAGATAGATTAAAAAAAATATTCAATAATGGCTAAAGTATAGCTTATTATAGCGGGAAGACAAGCTGATTGCCGATGCGAAGGCGGGCTTTACATCGAAAACGGAGCTTACATTAGTCGATCGGCCACGGCATTTGCCGAATGCTTCACACACACGAATGCTTGCCGAATGCGAGAATATAGCCTACGTCAGGGTCCGTGCAAAGCTTTCGCTTTTGTGGAAGCCAACAGTACTTGCATTGTTGCTCCAAATGGCAGTAGTGGTGACAGCACAGACAAGGGAGTTATTCAGTGCTACACTTAAAATTATTCCAAATATTCTATGCGTTTCGGCTTCTAATTGACATCAAAATGTATGATTCTGCCTTTTTAGGAACATTAAAGAAGTTCATACACGAATTATGCGTACAAAGAATTAGTAAATTTCTTTTTACACCATATTCAATAGTGGGAACAAAATTTGCATAAAATGAATAAAATAACTTGGCTTTATGTTCCCTTGTCAATGACTTGGTTTGTTCCCAACAAATACTACAAAAATACTACAAAAATTACTACAAGAATATCTTCTACAACTTCCTACGACTCCACTTAGTAATATTTCTATTCTTTGTTACTGCTTGGTAATACGCTACTTAGGAATTCTTTCTTTTCCGCCATTACCGTTCAAAAGTAATAGCGGGGTATTTTCTTCCAGCTGCCAAGGCAATTTGTGCAGGAAGTTAGGGCATAAATCAGTTCCAGAGGCTAAATGGTATTTGGTAATAAACATAACAAAGACCGTTTGTACCCAAAGAACCTAAACGAACCCTTTTCGTGCGTCACATTCACTCTCGGAAAGTAAAGCTGGAGCCCAAAATAACGGTTGCAACCCATCCTGTACCCGCCCACAAACACTACTTAAGAATTCATCCAAAACAGCAATTCGCCTGGAACAGATTCCCCGCAGGTCAAACGCTCGTACTACACACGTAAAACGCCCATAGGTTGTTTAAAGCCATGGTAACCGCTACCAACAATGAGATCCAAGAATGATAAATAGACCGGATGATCCCGCAGCGCTGATTTCACTCTGGTTCGCCATCTAGACTCGGTTGCTTAAAAACTCATGAGAATGGAAGAACAGAAGGCTGGAATAATCCTGGTGCTTATGTTCAAGCTCTTTTGGTTGACGTGTTCAGGCATGGATACTTTCCTTTGCGATTCGCACATAAACAATATAGCTCAAAACGACCCACCAGTTTCTGACGTAGTTTCCCACTTTGCGTGTGCGTTACGCTGCAAAATGTCCGCAAATCCTTGTATTGCTTTTCATTACTCCTATTTTCACGATTGTTATCTATATAAGGATCTACCGTCATTTTTACCAAGCAACGGACTGACTTGTCAACTCGTTGGTAAAGTTTCTGCAACGACCCAGGCGGCGAGTACTACATTTACGCCTCAGGTGACTTATCATTTTCTTTCCTTTTGGATGCAAGACTGCCTGGAACATCGGCAAATCTTGCCAAATTACTGTGCCAAATAAGTTACCTTTTTTCCTTAATAAAGGCAAAATACTTATCTCTTAATTTGCTGCCAAGTTGACTTTTTCTGCATTTTTCAATAATTAATATGCTTTAATTTGGAAACAAATGTGTTGAGAAATTACAGTCTAATTTAAGTTTTCCAACAGCTTTCATTGCAGACTTCAACAGAAGCTAATGACGCCAGTAAAACTGTCGTTATAAAGAACGTGAGCTACGCCAATTTTTCGTGTTACCCGCAAAAACTCTTCGCTGGAAGCAGCTACGATCCTAAAATCCCAATGGGTACTACTTATTACCAACTTATTAGCAAAACTAACTCATTTCCAATGCAGTGGGCGGGAGAGTGGCCGATTGCAGATGCGAAGGTGGACTTTACCTGCAAACCGGGACTTACGTTAACAGAACGGCCATTACTATCGCAGATTGCTTCGCCGCTTGCGAGACAATTGCTTCACCTCCGTGCAAAGCATTGGCCTTCATGGAAGCTAACAATACGTGCATTATCGCGACAACTAATAACAACGGAGACAGCACACCTCAAGGAGTTCTTCAGTGTTATACCTAATTCTGATAAAAGGTCTATTGTGGCCTATTTCCAAGAAAAAGTCTGTGAGTTTTTATAACTAATGTAGTGATTCTTTTTTTTTCTTCATTTTTCGGCTTTTTTTACTTGTATTATCAATAATGTATCGGTAGTGGAAATCATATAAGACTGAATATTTAAAAAAAAAGGCTTTGCGTTAAGCCAGTCCTTACTCGCCTTTAAAGAAAACTTGTCTGCTTACGCGAAAGTTATGAGTTTCTTGGCACGATAAAATGAACAGATATGTGGCTGTTCACGTACATAAAAGTTGAATTCTGTCCAAGGCAGGTTAAAATTTCTCGAATTACGTGGTAAGATTTCAAGCCTCGAGAAATGGAATGTAAGTTATTACGACATAAATGAACCGATACACTGGAAATTTATGACGTGCAGGTCAAACCGGAACATACGTAGAAAACTCGCTCAGTTACTCGAAAGCCATGACTACCGGTACTAACAATGGGTGTATAAAGTAGGTCTATATAAAGCCCTTGAGCTTAAAACACGCTGTCACACAATTGGTCCGTCTTAAGTCGAAAATATGGCACAGCTGATGACTGAACTTAAGACGGTTTTAATGTTCTCGCTAGTTGTTTCAAGTTTGGCAGCATACGAAACATTTACCTGCAATTCTGCAGTAAAGAATTATGCTCAAAGCGATCCCCCAATTTTAAAAGTGAGACATGGAATGGTTTCCCGTTTTGGCTGTGCATTACTCTGTCAAATGTCCACCAATTCTTGTACTGCTTTCCGTTTTACGAACTCTCGCGATTGTTATTTATATGAGGACGCTGTGCCCGTCATTCAAGGAGAGGAAAGGCTGACTTGTCAACTCGCGAGCTATGTTGCCGCAACGACAGTGGCGACGACTACCGTCCACTCGTTGCAGGTCAATTGTTCTACCACGCTATCTACTTTTACTAACGCGGGTAAGTCGCTGAGCTTTGACCTTGCAATCAACAATATTCTAGTAAGTTAGTGACAATTAATCTTTACAAACTAGGGAGTTTTTGCCCGCGTCTATCAAATTGTATCTGTGACAAAGCGCTCAACGCTGTCGATGTAGCTGTTTCATCTGCAGACAGCTGTTACAACAGATGTAGCTCGACTTTCGGCTGCATGGCTTTTTCTTATGTAAATGGTTATTGTCGCATAGCGACAAAAACAGCAGATTTATCACTTCTCCCAGGGACAGGTAACCTGCTATGCTACTGCTGAGCGATTAAATAGATGGAGAAGCAATATTTACTGCATTACTACATTTACGACGACGCAATTTTGTGACATTTCTGTTATCTTGCAATAATTATGGAATTTGCTTTCAAATCAAACTAGCAGCAAGGTAGACATGTTTAATAGTTCGTATATATAGTCCATCACACACACTTATGCATAACACGAATTGTTACAAGTTAATCTCCACACATCGAAAGTAGTGTAAAACTGACTAAGCGGACTATCACAGCTCTTATCGACAAGTTTCGTGTTAAAGCAAATTTACTCGTGAACATTCAACATTCAAACACGGAAAAGTAAAAAGCACTCTAAGTTATATCAATGTGAAAGATTAGTACACAAAGTTTTTCGACAACATCAGGAAAGAATTACCTCCTTTTTGGCGCAAATAAATTCCAAAGTCAAGGCAAAATCAGCTAACGACTACGGTGGATTAATTTTCTAGAAATACTGTCTTGTGATATATGCTATTTGTAGTTGTAGAGTTGGACTAATTAAACGATGCATCAAATACACGTGCTACAAACAACAAAAGTGTACCTTATATAATAAGGGTTCCTTGGACTTGGCATGTTTAAAAAACAAGAAAAAAAGCGTTTGAATTTGTGAAAATATGGCCTCGAAGTTCTTACAACCGCCTCGCATACGAAGCCATTTTCCGTGCTCATTTACGACTTGCCATGAAAGAGACAATTCCACGAAAGGATACTCGCAGACGTAAATTATTGACAGCTTTTTTGCCTCCTCAAAAAGCCCAAACCGCTATTGCATGTTCGATAGTACTTTATTCATGACGAAGTAATTTACAGGCTATCGAGCTACACACTAAACGGTCGTTCGACCTTTGGCCACGGTACGCAAATGGACCATAACAAAGCCAGGTTTGGCAAGCCTATTTTTCCCTTTACTCCTAAAGCTTTTTGTTTCTGTCTATAATATTTAAATCTAACGTACGATCGCTCGATGCCCTGCTTTATTGGATAAGCGGTATACAACACTGACAGACTTATATACAGGTAAGTTAGTCACACGGGAGAGTCTTGACACGAAAGTCATGGCTACTGCGAGGTTTCATTTGATCTTGCTATTGACGGCAGTACATTGCTGCAGATCCGCTACTGTAAGTCTGCGAGAAACGCTGAACTGTACCGGAAACGGAGTCAATTCTGTGCTGCCCCTAACATCAATCCAGACGCCTATATCTTCGATTTTCAATCCTTTGGCAGAGTGCCGTGCGTTTTCTCGTATTGCATGTGCTTTTATTTGTAATAAATACAAGACCGGTGACTGTGCTGCTATAACGTTTGATGAAGTTGACAACAATTGCAAGCTATACGCACGGAAATTGGGGACTTTTGTTACACAAACATTGGCAGACCCTGTCCTAAAATACTGCTGGAATAAAGTAAATTTGTAGAAGATTGACAATGGACACTAACAGACTCACTTCTAGATCTCTAATCTCCTGTCCTTGTCTTTACCTTCGCTGCCGACGACTACGACAACGACGACCACGAAAACGACGACCACAAGCCTTGCAACTATACAACCTGCAAATATTTCTAGTTGCTCGTCCGGTTACAGTTTCTCTTCTCTTGTTCGACCGAACAGTAAGTTAACAAAGCCATTTTATGTTAGGCTTAAAAGTATAATTGTAAGCGAACCTTTCCACCGACACTGTTAAGTTAAATGCAAACTACGGTGAAAACTTAAATTTGTGACTAGTAGCATGAGAACGAAAGAAGAAACATAAACGAAAACTGAAGAGCGAAGCTGTTCGGCGTGGGATGGAATAATGCTTTCTTTAACGTGGGATGAAACATATACAAGCTGCTCTAATTTTTCTGCTCAAACTCTAAATTCAAACTCATTTATTGCACAGGTACCAGCTGTCCAGCGCTTTCACATTGCTTATGTGACTCCAAAGTGGACGTCGCGTTTTTAAGTGGCATCAATGCAAGCGACTGTTTCACAAATTGCTCTAACAATCCCAATTGCCTAGCTTTCTCCTATTTTCCTAATACTTGCTACGTTGATACCACAACGTCCGGAGCAAAACTTATTTACTCTAGAGACACCTTCACTTGCTACTGCAATGTAATAACTCATTGATAAGTCAAACATTGCCTCAAAACATTGTTCTTGCCAGAAATCGGCGACGACTACTGTGGCCACTAAAACCGTCACCATCAACGGTGTGAGTTATGCCAATCTATCTTGTCACCCACAGAAACTCTTCGCTGAATCCAGCTACATTCCCAAAATTCCTATTGGTATTTCACATAAGACCGAATCTTGAAAGAAATTTAATTCGTATTGCAATTTAACAGCGGGTAAGCAAGCCGATTGTAAATGCGAGGGCGGAATTTCCATTCAAGACGGAGCTTACGTCAATCAGTCTGCTACTACGTTTGCAGATTGTTTCTCTGCTTGTGAGAAAATCGCCTCTCCTCCCTGTAAAGCTTTCGCGTTCATGGAAGCTAACAACACTTGCTTTATTGCACCAACGAGCAACAACGGTGACAGCAATGACAAAGGAGTTCTGCAGTGTTATACTTAAGCCTAAAAAGTGGCATCACTACATTTTAACTTTCAGAAAACTTTAACGAGTATTTTGTCCAACTTAGAAGTGTACACTTAAGAAATGAAATGCCGCTTGTAAAACGCTTCAATAGTTTAAGTGTCAACGTGTTAACAAAAAGAAAAGCAGAGATTGTTCTCATATTCAATGAAGTCCGAAAAGATCTCTGGAATTTTACATAATAACGCGTGGACTCTAATAACTTCTAAATTTTTCTGTTCGAGTTTCGACCTCCTATCGACAAAATAAAAGAAACCTTAGAATGCACCATACGTTATTTTTCCCTTTCGTACAACAAAAATTAGTAGACTGTTGGAAGTGCTTTGTTGACACTTTTCAACTGAATCACGTACAAAAACAGGTATTACATTTTAGTGCCTAAGTATTTCCAAGCTAATGAGCGTTAAAAGCTAGTTTGACCTGTAACGGTAATGTATCGTAAAATAGCCCAAATGCACAGCATAATAACACCTCCACGTAGGAGTTAATTCTCTCCCTTTTTTATGCATTTCCTCCCTTCAGAGATTCCATACCCAACACACGATCGTTTACTGTGTAGCACTGTTGGATAAACGGCACAACCCTCTCGCAAAAATAACATAAAAAGCTCTCTTTTTCTAGTCAGTTGCTCGCTAAAGCGTTGACAGGAAAGTCATGGCCACCAAAAGTTTTGCCTTATTCTTGGTGGCATCACATTGCTGTGGTGCTCATGCTATAAATCTGCAGCAAACGTTGCGTTGTACTGGAATAAAAACCAATTCAGTGCAGGACTATGCCACGTTATCGCCCGTTACGGCGAATATGTCTTCGATTTTCAACGTTATGGAGCAATATCGCACGTTTTCCACCTTTGCGTGCGCTTTACTATGTGACGACTACAAAAAACGTGACTGTGCTGCTATCAGCTACGACCCAACGACGCAAAACTGCCATTTAGCATCGTGGATATCGCCACCTTCTGTCGTTCCAACGTTAACAGAGACTTCGGGCCAATATTGCTGGAAAACTTATGTGATATCGATGGAATAATTGATGCATTATTTGACGCGAGTATTTCTAGGTTCTCGAAACCACTTCCACTGTATGGCAATTGCCGACAGAAACGACAATTGTAGCCACAAGCCCTTCTGTTCCGAAACCAGCTGGCCTTGATAATTGTTCTGGTGGTTCTAGCTTAACGACTTACATTCAAGAAAACAGTAATTACATAAAAAAATAATTAAATTAAAATTTTTGCTCTATCCTTAGTTGGGTAACTAAATCACCTCCCTTTCATTGGAATTAGTATCAACGGTTGCAATATTTATAAGATTCTTCAAAATTTACCAACAGTTTTTTTAAAAGTTTCAGTACATTAATACATGAGCATTAGTATGCGAAACTTTACTGTTGGGAGCTTTTTGGAAAATATTTAAACAAACGAGACAACAAAATCTTCCGAAACGGCAAATGGTATATAAGCCATAACTTTCAAAATCTCGAATGAATACACAATAATAAGTAGTTATAAAAAAAAATAGCTTTTATTTCACTTTTGAGTCGAAAGTCTTACGAAAGCCGAAAATTAGGGACAGCTTTAGAAATAAAAAAAACTCCTTTAATTTTTGGCGACCTTTTCGCTCTATTTTTGTCTTTGTCTTTCACAATAAGACTTTTACTGAAAATAACGCTCTTTTAAATTATTTTTTTTTTACTCGAGTTCTGAGAGAAATTTAGCCACTGATTTAAATAAATTACTTCCAGGTATCAGCTGTCCAGCCATTTCGAATTGCACGTGCAACAAAACTTTGAACGTGCCATTTTTGTCGGGATTTAACAATGCAAACGATTGTTTTACCAACTGTGCCATGAACCCAAACTGCCTAGCGTTTTCCTTCTTCTCCAGTTACTGTTATATTGCTACCACTAATCTTCAACTAACGTTGGTTACGTCGCAAAATGCATTCACTTGCTATTGCAAAGTAAATAGCGACTTCGTGTATTTCTAAAACACTTTGTGATGCGCTCTTCTTCACAGAAATCGGCGACAATTACTGCAACTACCACAAGTATTGGCAGTAAAAGTGTCAGTTTTAATGGAGTAACCTATAATAATTTATCCTGCTATCCTCAAAAACTCTTTTCGGGAACAAGTTATCCAACTAAAATTCCCATTGGTAAATCAAGCGGTTTTAATTTCCCATACATTTAACTGTTGCTGTTTAGCCATTTCAAGACAAGCTGACTGCCGATGCGAGGGCGGTCTGTACCTGGAAAACGGTGCTTACGTTAGTACTTTAGCCACTACATTTGAAGCCTGCTACTGGGCTTGTGTAGTCCATTGGCCATGCAAGGCTTTTTCGTTCAACGAAGCTGACAAAACTTGCATTGTTAATCCATCACAAACTAACGGTGACTCCACCGATCGAGGAATACTTCAGTGCTATACGTGAAAGTTTGGAAGAAAATCTCCGCTTTACGCACGCATGAATAAGCACGTTAAATTGCACGTCCACTGGCTTATAATGCTAATGAGTAATAACAAAGCTTCACGAGTGCAGAAAAAATGTTACTGTGTACTTTATAGCGATACGTTTTCAATGACCAATACATTACTTAATTCAACCATCAACAGGTAATTCACTGACGGCTTGAAATTTTGCAATCTGCACTGTATTTACAAAAAACGCTCGATAACTCGTACCACGTTCTTGCGCAAGGCACTAAGTGATTGTTATAATAAACTTATAAACTTAGATATTATGACAATATTATAATAACTTAGATATAACTAAGATAACTATCGATATTAAAACTTTAAATGAGTTAGGCTAAGGAGGCTATAGTTTGGCCATAGTTTAGCTTAAAGGAAAGGTTTCTAATAGAGACAGAATAGCTAAATGGCTTGCATATTCGAAAAAAGCGCGGAAAGTAAAGCGAGCAATCGTGATTGATTATGAGTTTTTCTTACACGACCACCCTTCCTTCATAAATCATTCATGACGTGATTGGTTCATTACAGGACAGCACGCTAAATATCTTTTTGCTCTTTGATTATCGTTGAATATGACCAAGGTGCACACGAACAATGGCAAGCCAGGCGGTTTTTGCGCAATGAGAAGTATAACTGAACCAACTAAGCAATCGTTTAATGTCTAGCACAGGTGAATCAGTCTATAAGCTAAGCAAGCCAGTAATTTAGCAGCGAGTTAGTTGCTCGAAGAATGCTGGCCACGAAAGTCATGCCTTCCGAGAACTTAATCTCCAGCTGGAGATTAAGCTTATATTTGCTAGCAATATATTGCTGCGCCGTACTAGCCGATACTGCAAATCTGCAAGAATCACTGTGCTGTACTACAAAGGATTTAAATTCTGTGCCCTCGAACACAATTACGTCCCTCTTAACAGTGGACATTGCTTCGATTTTCAACTTATTGGTGGAATTTAACACGATTTCTCGGATTATCTGTGCTTTCATCTGCAGCAAATTGGAAGCAAATGGCTGCCACGCCATTACCTACGATGAATCGAATCAAAGCTGCAAATTGTACACTTGGGATTTCAATACTTCTGTCAATCAAACCCTGGCAGACCCTCGCAACAAATACTGCTGGAAAACGAAAGTGACACAAGTTTCTGATTTTGCGGTCACTGAGATTATTACGGCATTAATAGCATGTTAAATACCTCTTAGGTGTTGGAATTTCCTTCTTCGTTTAATTCGTCCCAAATTGCAAACACGGCGATTGTAATGCCCGCGGGACTTGCAAGCTGCTCGGGTGGTTCCAGTCTTACGACTTATACTCAGCCAAGTAAAATTTCTGAAATTACTGAAACAGTAAGAATTGAATGTGAGAACCTTTACTGGCGTTAACCTTTAAAGAATTTACCCTAACAACGGGAATTTCTTATCCGGATTTTTTTTAAGTCTGGAAATTTTTTTAAAAATAGGATTCCATTTGATTCAAACTTTGCTCTCATGTTGCGTTCGTGACAAACTATGGTATTGTTGGATAGGTGCCAGCTGCCCAGCAGTATCGAATTGCGTGTGTGACAGAATTCTAAATGCGGTCTGTCTATCAGGATACAACAAAGCAAATGACTGTTTTACGAAATGCTCTTCTAATGCTAATTGCCTGGCTTTCGCCTATTATCCTGGCTGTTGCTACATTGCGACCACAACGTCGCAGCTAACGTTAATTAACTCTCCGGATGCAATTACCTGTTACTGCAATGTAAGTACTCCTTTAGAAGAACGCCGTTTCATAAAATCGAGGTAATGAAATCCAACTTT
This sequence comes from Triops longicaudatus, assembly GCA_022885665.1. Taxonomy (NCBI): domain Eukaryota; kingdom Metazoa; phylum Arthropoda; class Branchiopoda; order Notostraca; family Triopsidae; genus Triops; species Triops longicaudatus. The sequence continues at coordinate 110,515 of JAGQDJ010000177.1, forward strand.
GGGTAGAAGCCAGCAACTACAACTGTGGCTAGTACCACCAAAAGTACCAGTTCTGTAACAGTGAATATCAACGGTGCAACCTATTATGGATTATCGTGCTATCCGCAGAAATTGTTTTCCGGTACCAGCTACCTTCCAAAAATTCCTATTGGTAAGGGTACACTTCAATCGTTGGACATGT
>JAGQDJ010000179.1:0-156112 GCA_022885665.1 Triops longicaudatus
ACATATCACCTACCAAGTACTGGTAATTTTACGTAGCATACACATGGTTTGACAGAGTTCAGTTTAGCACCCAAAACAGCTGCAGCGGATGTGAATAAACAACTTTTAATTTTTACCTCGCGTCCACGCAACCTTTCTGTTTTAAACACTACGTTAAAACATTGGTACTATAGATGTCTTTAAACAGTTTAAATCTTTTACGGAAATTCCCAATAGATGATTTTATAATAGCGTTGTGTCATAGCACACCCGTGTCAAAGCACCCGACTCTCCCCTATACTTCGGTATATCTAGCTGAGAAACGATTTTTTAGCGACAATATATTTGTAGTAGCGAGTTTTTAAAATTTTAAAATGTCGCATTTAATGAATTAGACATTTTCTTTACATAAAATATTTATGTGTAATTTACTCTGACCCAACGACACGATTACGGTTGAATAAAATGATTGGTTAGCATATCGTTTCTCAAAATGTGCGCCATAGCTGGAATACTTCGCTGAAATATTCGCCTTTAGCAGATTTGCCTACGGACGAAGCAACTCCTATTAGCATAGACTTGTTGATCGGTGCGGACCAATATTGGAACGTTCTGACCAGAAGGATTCATCCCACCCCGTGGGGTCCAGTAGCAATCGGAAGCAAATATGGCTGGATTTTACATAGCCCTTGAATGTCCAACTTTCTCGAACTCCGTAAATATCGTCTGTCGCCGTCAGAATCGCGCTAACGGTGACAGGGAGCTCAACATGAAGTCGAGCTTGGATTTATACTGATATTTTAAACAAACACTACGCAATAATAATAATAATAATAATAATAATAATAATAATAATAATAATAATAATAATAATAATAATCAGAAGAAGGAGAAGAAGAAGAATTACAAAACAGTTTCCTAGCACTATCCTTTTCCCTAGTAACGATTTATTTCTATCGTCCGTAATCTTTCCTGCCAGTAAGCGAACAAACTTGCTAAATAATAAAAAAAAGTGCTTTAGCACGGAGCACGTATCCTTTTCAAAGCTTTCGTCGCTGTTGGAGACCAACGGACACATTGAACTGGGCGTCAAGTGCTCCAAGATTGCACTGGCTGCTCTCCGTGGCGCCATCATCTTGGCCAAGCTCTCTGCTGTGCCTATACGACAAGACTACTGAGGTAACAATATTGATAATCCACACAGCTTACCCTGCCTGTGACCGGCAAGTGCGGTTTCGTCGTGGTGCGTATGATCCCGGCTTCTCGCGGTACTGGCATTGTGTCTGACCCCGTACCCAAGAAGTTGTTCCAAATGGCTGGTATTGAAGATTGCTACACCTCGGCTCGTGGTAGCACTGGCACCTTGGGTAACTTCGCTTAGGTCACCTATGCTGCCATCGCCAAGACCTACGCTTATCTCCACTCCTGATCTCATTACATTCTGAATTCATGTCAATTTTTACCGTAAGAATTTGCGGCCGACCTGTTAACCAATAGCAAAGTACGGATAAGGGGGAGTCAACTCTACTTGTACTTCGTAGGCTATGTGACGTTACACGCATATTAGTTTCTAGCCCTTAAACACCCCTCACTTTTTCATTAATCAACTGCTTTCGTAAGGTTTGTTATATAGTAAACATTTAATGTAAACTCAGTTACACTTGTTTAGTTTCCCGTGTTCACAAATTCATCACATTGAACATAGCCTAACTACAACTTAGATTGTTCTTACACGCTGTAGTTTTCAACTCTAACCTTAACAGAAACTATTTTTAACCAATACAATAAAAGATAAACAAACAAACGAAACCAAACCTTCCTAAACCAAGGCCCTCGAGTATACAGAGACACCAGAATTCCTTCAAGGGAAACCCCTTATGGACAAAGTGTCCCAGACTCTTTTGCTTTCAGGCTTGTCCGTCTTAGACGAATGCCCCGCCTTCCTGTAAGGGGAAACCTCGAGAATAAGTACAGATTATGTCCCATCAATGGTAACCTGCTATGCCGCTCCGAATCCACCCACGGCCGGGTTACAGCCAATCAAGTGTTAATTCTTCTTCCAAGACTCGGTCAGCATTGATTCTAAATTTTAAGAACTTTCTTTAACGTCTATTTTTCTGGGACATGCTTGCATAATGGCGAGTTATCTCTACACTAACTCTAGGTCGAAAACATTTTCCTCATTATTGGTTAAAAAAAAAAAAAATCTCGCAACCTTGACAGATATCCATAATTGTCAACCAGAGAATGGCTGCGGCTGGGGTTTTTCTTCTGTTCGTGGTTCACTATTGAAGGTTGCTGTGGTGTCTCGCGTTGTTGTTGGGGAAGGTAGCAGGTTGTTTGGTCTGTCGGTTTGGGAAGCAAACTCTAGATAGTTCTAAATGGATCAATTTAGTACTAATAACGAAGACTGCTATTTCTATTATTACTCAACCTGTTCGAAAGGTGACCAGTGTCTTTATCGCCATGAACAAGCCGCAATGGGTTCCGAAACCGCGTGTATTTATTGGCAACAAGGACAGTGCAAAAAACCTCACTGTTCTTTCCGACACATGGAGCTTAAAGTACTTCCTATATTTTTCATAAACTAATTCCATGTAATTGTGTGTGTTATCTCTGCTGTAGAAAAATCGCAACCATATACCCTGTTATTGGGAAGCTCAGCCCACCGGTTGCTTAAAATCTCATTGCCCGTTCATGCATAACAAATCCAAGGATAAATCACCAACCACCGGCTTGTCAAGTAAAGAAAGTGAGTCTTCTAAGTATTTACTAACAAATTATTCAAGATTTTACATTATTCAGGTGTAGTCAGTGAACCTTCACCTACCCAGTTCACAGAAAACTGTTCGGACACGAAAGATGCTACTAATATTGTCGACATTGATGAGCCCAAAAGTTCTTTGAGCAGAGTCGTCGTTAGTTTGGGAGAAGGTAATGGAAAACTTAAGATATAGGTGTCTAAACCAATGTTATGTAATTGTTTAAAAACATTAATCATTGTTTACTCGTTCCATAAAACTAAATTGTATAATTACATTTAATTCAGTGTGGTTTGTTAAGAACCCATTGTTAAATTAGTTTAGCTGAGAATTCAGTAACAAATAGCGATTGGCAATCGTCACAATGTTCCTTTTGCTTAAAACTATGAAAAGCTTTGAGTCTGCAGAGAACAAAAGAATTACGAAGTGTGTCTAGTTTTAATAAAGGGCAGTTAGATTAATTTGTTTTTATTTAATCTTAAATGTATTTTAGTATTCAGCGTGTAAAGAACATTTACTGTCGTACGCTCCGTAACAGTATTTCAGTGATTCGGAGCTTAGTTAAGAAAAAATAATGTTGTAGGTTTAGAACAAGTTTATTGAAATATATTAAGATTTAAAAAGCGAACATTTTCCCGTAGATTTCAACCTTGTAAGCTATTAAATTGTATTGTCATTAAGTCGTTATATTGCTCCGTTCATTTATTTTGATTCCAGGCCCTCTAGCTTGAAAATTACCCAACTCGGTACTTTTTGGTTATACCCCATCTTAATTCTTATTTTTACCATTATGTCGTAAGTAACCTAGTAAATCTACGTAAGTTTAATTATTTTACAGATTTCGTGCATAGGCACGTATGCAAGCCACGGGAAGTTAATTGAAAAGCTAGGTTACTTAGTTTCAGGAACGTTTATTAGTAACTTTAGTGCAGTTTTGAACAACTTGAAGTGTTTGCGAAACAAGTATTTCGATGGGGTAGAGAGTATAACTGAAAAGTTCTTCTAACTCGATTCATCTTTACTTACCCGAACATAAACTGTCATAGGGCTCACAGTAGACTAACTGCTAGGGATTTACTATTCTCACCCTAAGTTCTTAATCCTGTTGATATTACTTTAGTGATGTTAGTGATACAACTAAAATAATCTCAATCATATTTCGAGACTAAATTATAACTTTTTTTTTATTATTCTAATTTATTTAGGTACTTATTTATTGCTTAGCGGTTATATTAGACATACAATTTTTAACAATAATTTCTACTCAAGTTTGTTGTTTGCTTTATTGCTGTGTAAGCTTAGACAACATGACACCGTCAGGTTCCCCTTCTTTCGCGCCGAATCCACAAAGCGTCCAAAGCTGAGAAGTAAATAGTTTAATAGTATGCAAGTACAAATTCAGTGTTGTAATTTACCCTTTATAAGGAGTTCAGTGAATTTAGTGAGTGGTAATAATGAGTTTGGTGAATTTCAGTTGAATGAGACTGGAAGTACAGTGGTACCCCGTTTAACGAACGCATTGTATAGCGAACAACAAATATTATACAACGAACAATATTGTGCACTTCTTCAGAACTGTATAATAGAAGAGACAAAAACAAACCATGTTAGATGGTTCTTCAAATCAGTGACAGCCAGGAAAGCCAAGACGGATGCGCAAAGGGACAAGAAAATTGAAGGCTTATGTAATCTAAAGTATTCTTGAGTCATTTATTGAACAAAACTGATTAATATATGTGTGAAGCACATGTTTTGACAGTTTTGTTTTTGTATTTTTCCCGATTTTTAAATAAACTTTTTCAGGCTTTGGACTAAGATCAGGAACGGATTAAATTATTTCCATTGAATCTTATGGAAATTGTCTCTTGTAGCGAAGCCTCGTACACCGAACGCTGTGTAGGAACGGATTAAGTTCGTTAAACGGGGTACCACTGTATAGCCTGCTGCATTTCACTTAAAAAAAGTACATTTCGTTATAAAAGTGCAATTATTAATGCATGTTCAACCAAATTGTCTCAGAAATTTTTCAATAAGCCCACTTATTCTTTTATTGTACAAAATGTACGCGAATATGCGAATGCTATTTTATCAATTCCTAGTATCTTGAGCGTTAACTAGGAGACCGATCTCTTTACGTTTATAATCCATCCCAGCACTCCTGTACACCCGTAACCAGAGCGGGGTTATGAAATGTTAACTTCATAGTGGTAAGTATAGGCGACTAACAAAGTGTCCCACTAAAAAATTTCATACGACCCCCTCCCCCCAACCGTAATCCTGGGGACGGCCCTATAATATATATCAGTTTTCCAGATATGTATACTAAATGTATAGTTCATTTTAAGCTTCCTGATTTTATTTGTTTATTAGTTTTATTGTTAGTTTTATTTTTCTTTATTTTTTTGCGAAAAAAGAATCCGATGGAGAAAGTCTTCCACCGAACACGCCTTCCAAGAAGCGAACAGTCTCGCCGGAGCTGCGAATCAAGTCTTTGGAAGAGATTCGTCTTGAAAGGATCCAGAAAGAAGATGCCGCGGTGTACAGTTACTCTTCTAAGGAAACCAGAGCCTCCACGACAGCAACCAAGCAACTTTTCACCTCTAAGAACCGATTAGGCAAAAAGGAAAACATCGATCACAGCAGAACGATCAAATCTTCCCCCAAGAAAGATTCATCGTCATCATCTTCGTCCGACTTTCACATCAAGACTTTGGAGGAAATCCGCGCTGAGCGCAGTGGATGTACAGGAACGAACGCCATGCCGACGGAAGTATCCACCGAGTCGTCCTTTGCTCTCAAGAGCAATATGATCAACAACAACGCCATTGCACCTGATGCTAAGCCAAGTACAAACATAACCAGCGCGACATCGAGTAGTGCTGGATCTTTAATATTGGACTACAAACCTCGGAAGTTGAAAGTGAAGCGTTCTGCCAATGTTCCTGCCAATGACAGACCAATTAAGCTTAAGCGAGTCAGCGCACCGGACGACGAACGGCAAGTTTCTCCTATGCTAGGGACTAAGCTTGACCGTACCAATATGACGGACATGGAAGCTCATATTGCTAAACCAGTTCAAAATGACACAAACTTGTCTCCAGTAACCAAAACTGACTCAGAAGTAGCTTCGGGAATTGAAATAAGCCAGAAAACGCTAACAGTTGAAGATAATCGTGATACCAGCGCGTTGGAGGACGATTCACTGTGGGATGAGGAACTCGGTGATGGCAAATTAAACGAGAATACCATGGAAGATGACGATGATGACCTTTTGTTGGAAATTGATAACATGTTAGGTACCTAAAAAGTGGTATGGATAGTGTTCTACGTCATGACAATTGTTTGTATCGCATGTTCTCTTTCTTTACATACATCCATACATTTCAGCTCCAGTTAACAATATTTGACTTGGTCTTTAAGCAATCCAGTGTTGCTTCTCCCACTTGAACAAAGTATACTTCCACATACACACAATATGAACTGAATTAGGCATGCTGACCGCACAATTTCCCTAAAATCTCACCAACTAAGGATATAGCGCACCTAATGAAGGAAAACTTCGTTCCTCAGAATGTGAGCCGACACTTACATTTACATAGCGTTCTTTTTCTTCTCGAGAAACAGCCAAGCAAATGCGAAACACGAAAGTTACGCGCTTTGTTAAACACAAAGTCAATTTTTTAGGAATTTTTCTGTGAGAATTCCGGCGCTGCCAGAACGTCATATCACTGTAATCGAGGCCAATACTGATGACTCAGCTCATGAGGCTGTCCAGGAACTGCAATTGGCACGGATACACCAGGAGAAATCAATCCTAGAGGTTTAAAAAATAATAATAATTAGTTAACAAATATTTTCTCGTAGTGAAAAACAAAAATAAAAGTGTGAAACCTGTGGAAGTACCGGCATGTCCGTATTGGTGGTTGATACCCTGGGGGTACGTTTGAGCTGGATGCACCTGCAAGCTAGCGCTACAGGAAGGAGGCGTGGTCATACTCATTCCTACGCCCATCCGCTGACTGTACGCTCCAAGGGCAAGCGAATCGTACGTGGGAGTAGGCCTGCTCATGCAATACGCTTCCGAATGTTGCTGACCTTGGGGTTGCGGGGTGGGTTGGGATTGTTGCTGTTGTTGTTGCTGCTGTTGAAGACACGGTGAAGGGTGAATGGAATTCATTGCAGGGCCAGTATGGTTCATGGGAAAACCGGAAACGCTGTTCATGCCATGGAACGCAGAACTAGAATTGAAATTTCAACAATTAATCATCTTAACTATATAATTTTAGCTACTTCTTGTCTTGAGGGGGGTAACCCTCCAACTCCCTAAGGCTACAGGCCTGCACAACAGAGTTTCATTCTTCTTTCAATTTTGTTCTTTTTATCTCATCTTAGAAACTTGAGAATCGCCATCTTGTTCGAGAACTGCGACGCCTTTTGTCAACGTTTTAGGGAAAACGGAGGCAAATGTTGGATAGAAAATGTAGTCGTCTTTCATTTTTCTTTTAACCTTCGTTCATAAAGTGCACATAACATCGATATTTTTTAAATACAAGATGAGCTCCGCTATCTATGATATGAAATATGTTGATTTTCCTGCCTTGCTCAGTGTTGACAAAGAGAGAATCATGGACCCAAGATGGCGATGATCACTTTGCGTAGTCAGCAACGGTGGAAAATTTGTCATCTTACCTATAATCGCCCATAGTGGTGGTAATGTTCGGAGTATACACGCTGCTGTTGTAATTCGGGGTTGTATTCATCCTAGGGGGCGTTGTATTTCCACTAGACGGATTCGTAGGCGCGTCTCCGCCTCGCCTTTGATTTCTCAGCTTCTCTTCACGTCGCCACTTGGCGCGTCGGTTGCTAAACCATACCTAGAAGGTACATGGCGTAGAATCCACTTAGAAAATAGTTGACAACGCTATAAAGTAACTTCGTGCAACGTTCTTTTACTTGAATTCGTGCCTCAGGCAAACCAATTTTGGCGGCCAATCTCTCGCGGGCGAAGACGTCCGGGTAATGCGTGCGTTCAAATTCCTTTTCAAGACATTCAATTTGTTCTACCGAGAAGGCGGTCCTATTTCTTTGCAATTTCCGTTTCAGCCTCAAGCGAGCTTGGTCGTCGTCCGACGGGGTTGTGGTGGTTGGCGTGGGCGGAGCTGATCTCGAAGTCTCGGAGCTGGCATCTTCTGAACAGTCGTCTGTATAATTCAAAGACAGACAAGAAAGGAACGGAAGAGTTAGAATACTTTCTTGGGTGTGAAACCGCTGGCTGCGACAGAGGTTTTTTCCCCACACAGGGTGATAGCATGGATTTAGGAGGTGTAGGGTAGGAGGGTTATTAAAGTTGGTTATACTGGCATTTTTGTCTTTTTTCTTCTCTTTTCGACAATATCATCCATCGCTGTCGGTGCCATACATACAAACACACCAGCCACAGCGAAAAATAGTCGACCGATACCGACTCGATCGCGGGCGAGAGGTCGTAGGTCGCGAACGCGAACAGAAGAAAACGACCGCGGCGACGGGCCGGCAACGGCATCGGCAGCGTTCTCGCATTACCTTCACTTGGACGAGCAAGTCAGTCGCCCAGAAACAACTGATAAGGGTGTTAGGGAAGGGGAAAGGATGCTGAGGATGACACAAGGAAACGGATGACTTACAAGCTTCACAGCCAAACGACCCCAAAACTGGATTGCTATGTTTAACTTACTTTTAATCTAGCTGCTATTTTCTAGCGTTACTTTCTTCTGGTTTTCCCTTCACTTATCTCACAGCAAATAAATCTTGGACAGAATTCTTCGCTATTTCTGTAGCTTTTCGAGCTTAGTTAATCGCTCCTCCTCCCTCGACATCATAGTTACAAAACCACTCGTAAGAAAATACGTTGAGCGTAGTAGGAACGATTAAAACGCAGAGCTAGCGAAACCAACATTGCAGGTAAGGAAATAAGGATATCTGGGAGCTTTCAAAACAAGTTACAGGAAACACCACCAACTATTAGGAACAATATTTCATGATAAAGTAACAAAAGGCAAAGCTAGTTTCCTCCCTAAAGACCACAGGTTAAACTAGCCAAAGTCCCACGTTCGTAGGCTACTCTCCCAACTGAGGAACAATTGAAATAAAATGGAGAACGTCTGGTTTCACTTGTCCTGCATTTCTCGCACTCTTCGAAGCTCAAAATATAGTGCAACACAGAACACCATTGCGCATGAAACAGCTCGTACATACTTTAATCTATTAAAAATCTAATTTTGGATTTCTATTTTCGTGAAAATTAAAGACTTTTAATAGTTGCAGTTGTTTTGCCCCTTCTTACTCGCCTTGCAGTAAATCAGCCCTAGACTAAAAGAATCGTGCACTATTTCTGTCGTTCTTTAAGTTCCCCAATTACTGTTTTTTCTTAGCGGAACAGTTACGGAACACTCGTCTCTTAAGATTCCTTATTACGAAATGTTTACAGTCTTCCAGGATCGTAAGATTATTTGCGTACCGATGTGCCTGGTACCGGAAAAGGCTTTATCCATTAAGCTTTTTCGGCTAGTGATTTTACTGTAATAGTATTGCATGGGAAATGCATAGAAAATGATCGCAAAGAGCCTAAAGAGACAACGTTGCATGTTATGATGCGAGCTTTTTCATTAACACCATTAGTAAGATAGGTTTGGAGTTAATGACCATCTCCCTTAAGAGATGAGGGTGAAGACGATTCAGGAAGGTTGTGCTCAATTTGGGGAGTATTTAGCAGTTATCGAGAGCAGTTCCTAATCTCTACGCGCGGGAAATGGGTTTAGTCTTTCCCGCTAACAATGGGCCCATGATCGGGCCTTGCAAGTTTCGGAGAACCATTCTCTAAAGTGAGAGCGAGAGAAAGAGATTTTCGGGTGAGCTTGTAGGTTACAATGTAAAAGTTCTGCATGCAGTAGACCAGGGTGCATGTGACCCAGTAGGATTACTTACACTCTGATGATTTTATTTTAATCATCCCCCTTGGTTAATGCCTAGCTGCAGTTCTTTTACTTTCCGTCACATGGGGGGTTGAAACGGCCCGCGACCTTAACTGTTATGTACCACCGAAGCCCGAAGCACGACACACACACACACAAAAAAAAAGAACGCTGAATGGTCGGGGGGAACTTATTGTTGGACTTATAAGGAGTTGTAGTGTGTTGGGGAGGTAATTCTTGTCCGATCGGGGTGTTGAGTACACTACACACCCTTATCAATACACCAATATGTGCGTATCGTATGATTTTTGGGGGTAAAAAGCTAGCAATAAAAATTACAAAAGGGGGATTTTGAGACAAATCGTTCGACTGGAGTTTGACATACAGTCTCGTAACATTTGTACCAGCAATAAGGGCACGAAAGTATTGGAATTAATTTTGCAGGTTCAGTGTCCAGAACTTTCTATTCTTCAGTTTCAAAATTTTGCAAATTTCAGTTTTGACAGTGTCAACACATTTATTGCTTAAACTGATCCCCTTTGCTAACAAGACTGAGACAGGTTTTAGCCATGATCCGCGAACGCTTTTCAATTTCCTCGTGTATTGCATCAAGTACTTGAGGTGTAGTGCAGACAACTAAGTAGGAAACGAGCTATATATTGGTAAGGTACTTGAAATCTTGCTCTACCGCCGTTACCCTGGTAATCCTAACGGTGAGGTAATAAAAAAAAAATGAATAGAGAAACGCTGCTGCATGGCAAAATATTATAAGAACCTCGAAAGCGACAGGCACTAGTTGGTCGGGTTTGCGAAATGAAAAAAGAACTCTGCTTCCATTTATGTATCCAAAGCAATCTTAACCCAAGGCTTAGAGTTCAGCGTAGATGGAAACTGATGAATACTACCAAAGACTTCCCTGTATACATCATCAAATATCTAAGCAAGCATACATCCGTTCATGAATCGAGCGCGCAATACGTACGGCATCATGCGCAGTTCATAGGGATACGCTTAAAAAAAAAAAGGAAAAAAAGACCGGACGAAGCAAGTCATTTTCGTTTCAAATAGTTAACAAAATTCCAATTATGCCTGTTCTGTAAAGTTAATTACCATAGAAACGGTAATATTACCTTGCCTACAACAAACTAGTTGTATGTCTTCGCTAATATTGTTTTCATACAAATGAACCTGTTTTAGTGAAATAATGGAAATGTTCACTGTGGTAAAACGAATGCTACTACTCAACATGTGCATACCATAAAATGGTGTCGATTTTGCTTTCCGAGTGCCATAAGTTTGTTCCTATCATTGTATGGGCTCCAAGCTCTATGTACCAATTGTTTATGTAGCATTTTTTTAAGGTGCTGTACCTTTGGTCCAAATTCAGTAGACACGTAATTGGAGTTCTACCATAGTTAGAGAAGTGTTAAACTTGCGTGAAATCTCCATGTTTCCTGTTTCCAAAGCCTTCGGGGGCGAACTTCTCGCCCTGTACTCGAAGTATCCCAATACCGAACGAGTTCGAGGAGCTCTACGAGTCTCATTAAGTCAACCCCCGGAGAAAAGATGACAAATCGATCCGTTCCGGCCATTATGAAAATGCGAACGGTTGCCACGAAGGGGAAGAGAACGTGGCAGACAACTCAAGAGCTGCTTGGCTTTTGCACCCCCTATAGCTTGCTACATGTATACACATACATCCACGATAGTACAAAACAAAAATAATCCAAGTCCCTATGCTAGAATGGGGCTGGGGGATGGTGGGCGAAAAAAATGAATAAAAAAGACTACGTTCCTTTTTTGTTGTTGCTCTGATTGAGATGCCTTGGCTGCTGGAACTACAGGGCTCCCATTGACGACGGGGTCGCACAAGGGTCAATAAAGATGTCTTTGGGATGTGATTGTTTCTGGGTGCCGCGTGTCGTTAGGCCCTGACCCCGCCGACTTTCCACCCATTCGGCAACAATAGTATTTTTCCTTTTCTTCCTGCTGTTTTTGACTTGCAAAAAAGGCGCCCAAGAGGTCGTCAAGCACCGACGCCCTCCCTAACTCCCAACATGCGATCTTAGGCTAAAAAGACTTCCTGGGTTAAACACCCAGGGCATCCATAACAGCTTATATAAACGGGAAAAATACTACTCCCCCCGCTCCCCCTGTTCCTTCCAAGAAATCAGAAGGAACACTCGACTACCGCTTCATGCACCTTCCTTCTCCCCTTGCTCTTCCAGCCTACCAAGAATGTTTGAAAACTTTAAGGAAACACCATAACCTTTCAACAAGAAAACCGAAAACTTACACTTGCTTCTGAAATATTGTTCACCGGGAAAAAAATCCTTTGTCCAGGAAGAATTATTTAATTTGGAGTTAACCGGAGATGCGTTTCTAATTTTGTAGTTGCAGTGAAATGCTTGGGAAGTTTTCTCTGCTTTCTTTTCTGTTAGGGAGTTTTGTGTGCCAGCCAAGTTTTTCGGAGCGTTTTTTCTTTTTAGTGGACTATAAAGGCAGGCAGCAAAAGGGGGGCTAGGCTTGAGAAAATGATTAATGACAAGATGAAGTTTCCCTTCCTTGGGAAGTCTCTTTCTCTTGTCAAGTCTTAACCAATCAACTTTATCTCTTTTTCTTACTTCTCGCTCCTCGTTCTTCAATAGTAGTAGGTAAATGAATATAATGTCAATTTTTAGGGTGTTTTAGCTGCGAACGTTACATTAGTGCCGAATGTGTCAAAGGAGATGTTGGTCACACTGCTAGAAGCTGATAAAAAGGGTTGAAAAGTAGATGCTGATAACAGCTAGCCTACCCTCCCCCAAGTAAGCACGCAGTAATATGCATTCCGTTGGCGTTCTGCGCCGAGATTCCTATTCGGCATTATCAACTCTCCAGCGTTGCTTCGGCAACGCATTGCCGAACACTTGCACAGGCACAGAAAGCGCCATCGGCTGGACTGGACACACTGAGTACAAAAGGAGCGATAGAAATTCTCTGTATGCCATAAAGACGAAAAGATATGTCCAGAGAACAAAAGACTACACTGACCCATGATGTTCGTCATGGAACTGACTTTCCCCTTCTCCGTTTCCCCCTTTCCCCCCATTTTAGCTTTTGTGCGTCTACTCAACCACCCTCGGAGCTATAAGGTACGCACCGAGAAGTCCAGTATCAAGCAATGTCCACTGTAGACACCACATGGGATAATTTGTTACCCCAAACCAATAATGGTTACAATTCTGTCAAAGATTCAAAGCGCTCAACAGCGCCCCGTAACGGGTAGACAAACAATTAAAAGAACGTGGGTCGATCGAAAACGGGTAAGAGAGTACAAAGGTAACGCTTTATTACCTTTCTTGTGGAGATAAGAGTCTGTGAGATGAATCGAGGCGGGTAACGGGCTTGTATTGGTCGGTAACGGAGTATAGGGAGGACTTCCGGTTCCCACACCTGTGGTCAAGCCTCCCATCATGGCACTACTACCATTAGGATACCTACACACAAAAATCAAATAAAATAACCGTGAAACATTATAGGTTACGTTAGTTTATTTTAATAGAATTTGTTTAAGTTAAGTTAGATTAGGCCAAATTAAAGACATTAAACTACGTTTAAATGAAAAAAAAATGAGTTTGTATAAACCGGAGAAAGCTACAGACGAGGATACAGAACAAATTAGCACACATTTGGTTTTCATTATTTTGGCGTAATTTCAACTTTACGTCATTTTAACGTCATAACAAAAAAGCCGAGTAGGCTATTTTAAATTGTAATAATATATTACAAATCAGAGGTAACATTCTAATATAGCAATATTTTCCTATATTTTTTTTTGGTTAACTGTTATTCGTTTATGGTTCCTTTATTTTTTCTGATTTACGAAATATCTCTCGCGTAGGGGTGAACTAATGAAGGCTACATACCAACTATTTGGTCTTGGCCATGAAGACTGTCCATTGAGCATCCGCAATTTGTCATACACCGAGTCCGGCGAAGGCACAGCCTGTTGCTGCTGATGTTCTTTCTGAGCCGCCAAGTTCCTCAGCACTCGGTTGATGGACGAAACCTGGTGAATGAACCCCCAAATTTTTTCAGTTACCCACGGTTGAGGTTAACAACGTCATAATTATCGGCATATTTATATGTACAAAAGGTGAAAATGTTGTGACATGGGGTGTTTTTCCCACCCTCTTATGACTCTCACGCCCCTAGGAGACCACTAAATGGAAGGATCTCACGTGGAGGGGAGGGAGAACACGCTGTATTTGCCCAATTCAGCACCCGTGGGGTGTCTACTTACGAGAGGACAACTGGAACAAAAAGCTTTTCAACCTCCCTTTCACTATTGCCCGTAATTGTAACACATTAACAGGTAACGCCTTACTCTCACCAAATCAGGTAACCTATGATTTTCTCGAATTACAAGCGGATCGAGCAATTTCAGTTTCGAGTCTGAACGGATGGGAGAGTAGTTTACAATTTCAGAGCCAAAATATCACGGTTGTTGTACAATTCTCGAAGTCAAAATGTCAATAAGCTATGCAAAAGAGAGCGTTACTGCCAAAACATTGTTCCATATGGACGGAGTTGAACTTTAAATGACTTCAATTATGACATTCAAGACCAAAGGCATGTATATACAAAGAGGTTTCCCCATTCCCCCCTGAAGAAAAGGAATCCATCAATAGGATGTAAATTTAAGGTCAACCCCCTATGGTTGGGAAATCTTGTCGCATCAACACAACACAGGAACGACTTTTCCTTGTCTTGACACAGTGCAAAAAGCTAAGGAGGGGGGTCCGTCCCATGTGATAGTCAAACCCATGATTTGGGGTGACCATTTTTCTAATAGTAAAAAAGGAAGCATTCAATTTTTCTTGTTCCCATTCTTTCGTTTCCTTGCTCCCCCTTGTTCATTCTTAAAACGAGGTGGATTTTAATTCCAGGCTAGCTTTTCACCTAATGACGGTGTCGGGGTCGGACTCTAGCTGCGCTATAGAAAGCATCGGGCGTCCCCGGGACGCCCAGTGACGCCCTTTTGTCAAACACTATCACGTCGAGACGGTGAAAGAGGGTGAAAGACTCACCAAAAAGGATTGCCGGCTTTTTTGTCTTCCTTTTAACAGTACCTGAACAGCAACTACGAACTTATCACACACAACATACAAGTTGTCCCTCACATGGTTCCTTTCCTTTTTTCAGAAGGGAGAGCGATTTCTCCCAATTTCCCCCTTCTTTCTCGTTTCTGTACGCTATACTTCCGTAGATTGATCTCTCTAATAATGGCCATGCAAGACAAGTATCTCCGTAAGAGCTTCTTTTTGCCTCACTCTATATGTATGTGTGTATGTTGTGTGTGATGGTCCCTCCGTTCACAAGATAATCTGATGATGTTTCGGTATGCTGTGTTGAAAAGAGGAAGATGGGATGAAAAGAAAGTCACAAAGCTAAAAGGAAAGTTTTGCAACGTGCCGTTTGTCTTATAAAACAAACTGCAGTAGTAAGTATTAACACAAGAAAACCAATTTCTTAATGATTTTCAACTCTTCAAAGGAGCTTGAACTGTTCTCAAGGGGCGCAGAGGGGGGGGAGGGGGAAGTTAATCAAAACGAGCATCCTATGATGTATCGCTGACTTGTTATGAGACTCGTTCAGTTGTATATGCTTTGAAAAGTTAACCCACTAGTTCCACAGTTGTATGAAGGAATATAGAATTCTATTGTTCAATATAACATTTTTATAGTCTATTCCGCGTATTAATCAATAGGCAAAGAACTACTGAATATAAGTAACAATTAATTATGTGATAAGGATTTTTAACCTAAAAGCACAAAAGATAAATCATAAGACAAATGAAGTTAAAATAACAATTAAGAATAACTATTGCAACTATAAAAGATGTTAAACTAAGTTAATCGCTTCAATGTGATTTTTAAGCTTTGCAAAGCAAAAGTGAAGGGTGTCGCTAAATAAATAAACCTAGAACACAAATGGCCACAGCGTAGAAAATTGTGAATGACTCATTGCAAAAATTAAATAAATTTTGTGAGAGCAGGCCAAACTCTTCAGTAAGGATGAAAAAGAAATAAAAGGACAGAGCACAAAAACTTTTTGAAATGAAGGAAAATTTAGGTTTCATAACGCTAAAACTTTCTTTGGGATGTTGAGCAAAACCTTGCTATATACTGTAACTGTGTGTGATATTGCACTGCTTTTTATCCCCCTAAAATGCTCCCCAAAGTTGCGGACATTTCCCAACTTCTTCTTCAAGGAATGTCTGAACATCTCAAGTTCGTCTAAGAACATGCGAGAGTCCGAGTCTTGACGAGCTCCATGGAGGCCTTGACAACATCAATATCCCACCAAACTTGTTCACTACGACATAGGCTGATGTGTCTCACATCTTTCTCCCTTTTCTTCGTGGTGTCCTCTGCTTCCTTCTAAGGTTCGCACCTTGTCCTAAAAATTGTCCCAGGAAGGTTTCATAATCAAAGAACACAGCACCGGGGAACATTTAATGCTCATAATCTCCAGAACTTGCTTAGTGAATCCAAAAATTCAGTGCTGACAACAACGGTGTGTTGTCATTGTTAAAATAAGGTAAAATGGATTTTGTCATAACAAATTTCTAATAATTTTTTTTGCCAGTGATAATGAGTTTGAGAAACTGCTAGTCTCGAGCTAAGTCTTGATTATAATCACCGAACATGGAATGCGACAACGAAACCACCACTAGAGAAAAGCGCACGGTACGCTGAGGACAAAATAAAAATTATAGTAACATATTTCTGGCAGTTGTTTAGTTGAGCTAACTAAACGGA
The DNA here is from genome assembly GCA_022885665.1 of Triops longicaudatus. Lineage (NCBI taxonomy): Eukaryota > Metazoa > Arthropoda > Branchiopoda > Notostraca > Triopsidae > Triops > Triops longicaudatus. Next base: position 16,498 of record JAGQDJ010000179.1, read on the forward strand.
CAAACGGCGTATTGAACTTCAAATCTTTATGAAAAGAAGAAGTTTTACTTTACATTTCGTGAATACGGAGCCAATTAGCCTAGTTTTGCTGCTGCAAATAAACAAAAGCTAAAGGGGAAAATGCTGAAACAAAAGGGGGTTGTAATTACGGAGACTTCACCATTACTTGTGTCATTACTTTTGGCAGCGAGGAAGCAGAAAATAACCAATCTAACGCTTACACTTCCCCCTCCCCCCCAAAAATTGTGTGCAATCGATCTGGCAACAAATAGGTCCCAATCGAGCCAAAAGGAAAGTCAAATCCTATACTTACGCTTGGAATGTTGTCATTATTGCAAATTTGTTCCTGCAGCAATCGATCGCGGATCTCCCATGCAAAGATCGACGGACATTCACGCTTGAATTGCGAGATTTTGTTCACCACTTCCGAGGTGGCAACGCGGGGCTTGGAACCACCAATCGCCCTTGGTCGAATCGAACCCGTTTCATAATACCTTTACATTAACGAAAAAGTCAGTCAGGAAAAGTTACTTCTTTTTTATTTTTTCATTCATACGTTTTAATATCTCTATTAATTTTTCAAAATTGACACTTAAATTGCCTTAATTTACGTTTTAATCGTTGTATTTCTAACTTTAACTCATGTATGTTTTCAGTGTTCAGATCACGTAGTCTTTAGGTATCCAAATTTTTTATTTTTAGTTTTGAATTGATTCCGCTCATTCTTCTACATGTGAATTTTTTCATTTTCTGAAGTTATTTATTTACTAACAGGGTTGCACATTACCGGCCAAGTATTTTGGAGACACAGCCATTGGAGACTTGCAGAATACGGGAAATATCACAAGGTCGTGCGCCGGAATGGGCCAATTCCACGATTTTCTGTCGGGTAACATCCGGCAGAGGTCGTCCGCTGACGAATACGCCGCCTAATTGATTGACACCGCTGTGACCTGTGTCACCCACAGCACGAAACAATCAAACAAAAGCATTGTCATTGCCCATTCGTTACAGCGATATCAAACGTGTACTTTCAGCTTATGAATTGTGAAAGTCTCCTTGAACATCATTGCACAAAAAGAACACAACGGTCTTGGCTTTATTACAGACGAGATTTGATTGGGAATAGAATATCGAAATGTTCTAAGTGAAATCAAAAAATTGCTATGCTACCGAATGTGACGAACGGTTTGACAAATCCAATCAAGCGCTAACAAGGATACCTGTAACAAAAGACTTACTGTCCATCGTTGCTGACATTAACTCCAGTTTTTACCTAAAAAACAACAAAAAAGAAACAAGAAAATTAGAAAAATCTTATACCAAAACTTCAAAATGCGTCACGTAAGTTATCTTATTATTTTGTTATGGAAACCCATTTTACCCATCCCTCAAATTCGTATTTGTACGAAATATATTGGTAGATTTGTTTTTAAGCAAAATTGTCACGACTCTTGAAACTACTATATCTGATAAGTTTTTGCTGATTATCTTGCATTAAATGAAAAACTCTGTGATGATGTCAGAAATTAGTTTATTTAAGAGACTCATGGGTGCTAACTTAGAAACTATGCTAATATGTTTTTGGAAATTCTTAGGTACAATATTTGGGTTAGAAAAATCGGACGAGTACGGTAAAGACATTCACACAAACATTCTTTTCCTTGACTGAGTTGTTTGTATACGAAGCTGGTTTTGCAGCCGAAACAGTCATTTCGGGGTGGTGTGAAGGGGCCAAAAAGTGACAGTTATGGCAGTTTAGCCCCTATTGAATATGAAACGATATTGAGCGTTCAAGAGTGAGGTCCAAGTGGCCCTTGACGGCCTCCTGATCCGGCTGGATATGACGAATGACTCCCTGAGATCGTACTGAACTACGTCTTGTTCCAGCACAATACCTAACCGTTCTCATGGCCGCGCTCGACGTTCCTTTTTTTCCCCCGCAAAATCATCACTAATAGCGAATTCAGTTGGGAGAGTCAGTACGCACTGAGTTTAAACACAGCGATTTGCTGTATTCAAAAGCAGAGAAACATTTCCTTTCTCAAACACAGAGTGTCTGTGTTTGAGAAATTCAGTACGCACGGGCTCTCCCATTCGAATTCGCTTTAAGAGTCCTTGTCTGTTGGTCGCTTTTCTCCAATGCGATACACGCAAACCAAAGGCCGCACACAACAAAATTTGTGGCTAAATAAATAGCTCAAAAAGCCCCGAATCCTCGTGTCCTTGCTACTGGCCGCATAAAAGTCGTAAAACTCGAGCGGTACGCTAAGCTGGCTATACAAAAGTAACACAAAAGTATACAAGAGTATACAAAAGTGCCCAAAGCAAAGAAAAGTAGCGCCTAGGATAAAAAGGAACACGCTAACGAGTGAAAAGAGCGGCAAGACTAGTCTTATGTTGTGTTGCGGTAAATATATGTCACCTTACCAGGTGAATGTAAACACATTAAGTTCTTAGAATCGCATTTAAGCTCGGGTAACGTGCGTTGCTGCCTGCCAACGCTGTTCCGAAAGGCAATGCGAGGCGGGAAAACCCGGCTTGACAGGGGGCCTGAAAGAGGATCAGAAAAGTTGGCGGGGGGTCTTGCTGATATTACGTATTGCTGGCAACGTGTAGCAATAATGGAAACTAACCAGACTACGCGTTCCATGACCAGGAAACACCATTCCGCCTCTTGGAAACATGAAAAAAAAAGTTTTTTTGCCCGATCCGGTAGCTTCGGACGTTTGAACGACTTCTCTACAAATTCTTTACCGCACCAAAACAAAAACTAAATCAAAGATGATTAATAAAGAGCTTTTAAATACGAAAGAATGGTTTAAAATAATGGATTATAGTGAGAATCAATTGATTTTCAGGTAATAATGTTTAACTTTCGCTAGCTTGTTCTTCTCTTCATAGTCTTTTACGACTTTTATGGTAAAAACGTGATTTTTCACTGTTAAAAACGAATTTGAGCCGAAAGTACGCAAGTACTTAATGGCTTTAAAAGAGGATGTCAGACTTCCCAGGGCTATTGAAATTGATTACAAACTTTTTCTACCGTAGGTAACCGTTAAGAGAGAAGTTAATTTAAATGCAAAAATCTGAATTTTAAAGTTTAAATCATAATTTTCGGGTTGTGTACTAAACAGTTTCATCGACGGCGACTCGAATTTGGGTGACAAACTTACCGGCGGGAAATACGACTTCTATCCAATGAGTTTTGATAACGATCACTTGGTAACGGCAGTTTTCATGCACTGAAGCACTAAAGAAGTTCGTTTGAAACTATTTATATTTGTTAGAGTAATTAATGTTTTCAAATATCTTTTGCAAATTCGCGCAATTGAACACCCAACGAAGAGCTTTCAGAAACACTTGAGTGGTTAACGGTAAAAAATGAGAGGTTCTCTGGGGAATCCCTTTTTCGTTAGGGATTACTGTTTCACGCTTGTTGAGATTCACGTGGTGTTTAATGTGCGTGTAAGGTATTACAGGCGCTGAGGTGTGCAAGGTTGGGTCACGGTCAAGTTTCCTTAATGGTTTCTGGCGTGTTCAAGCATCAAAGCGTTCACTTTACACGCTCGGGTGCCAACTGACTGATTTGGGTGTGCAGCGCTTCAGTTTTTCTTACCAAAAGTCACCGACCGAAGGGAGAATCACACATTCGAACAAAAATGACACAGAAGAACTCGTTGAACAAATTTTTGCGTTTGCACTTGTTCCACAGTACTATTCAAGTACACAACCTCCCATCAACACGGCTCACCTGGAAGCACTGATGGGTTCTTGGTCACCAGCTGGTGAATTTGGATCGGAAGGTTGGGTCTAATGTGTCCTCCCCCTGTCAACTCCTTTCCAGCCTCTTAGTAGCCCAAGTGCGCGTGGAAAACTAACTGTTCGAGGCTTCATCAAACCACGCGAATTGTTCTTCGGGGCCAGAGCAGGCCAAACTCGGGGAGTATCTAACCTAAAGTTCCTAGTCCTAAGATCCTACGACACATCCTCTTTATAAAAGCACACACATACACCCTAAGCACGCCCCACCCCCTTATCAAGGGGTGGAGGATACATGAGATGTAGGACAACAGAGCATGTGATGCTGTGATGCGGACCGTCGCCGGATCCTGGGCTCGATGAAGCACACACGTTCACGCTCACGCTCCATGCATCCCTAAGGAGGCGGGGCTTAGAGCAGGAGCACTTCCGCCTCAATCCAATAGAGGCGGCCATTGAGACCTCCCCACTCCAATCACGAAAGAAGGGGGAGAAGCTCGTACGCAAACATGCCCGCCCCGTTATCGTACTCTTTTCGCTTCCTATTTTCATTATTGTCCCCTATCTTTATGTGTTTTGGCCACGCTTATTTCACAGAAACCTCAAACCTCGACAATCAGCACCCATAATACGAATTCGCGAGCAAAACTCACACACTCCGACAATCGTGGCCCAATTTGCACACTAGTAAAGCGGATTTTCCGGTTGTTGTTATATTCTTTGATTCTGCAGCATCATTTGTGAAAACTTTCTAACTGTATCAGTCACCATGGAAATAAATTTACTTATTACAACACCGTGAACTTCTTTCATTACCAAGTAGGATTACATGAAATTTTATTACAAACCATGAGTATGACTATGTTGTATACATCCCCGATTTTTTAACGTATTTTCATCGAGTTTCTATTCGTCGGTAACACAAAACTAAATAGATTTTTCGCTCTATTTTATTTGAATTTTTTCATAATTTTTAAGGACCCATTTTATTGGTACTTCGTGTAGAATTTTTACCTCTACTCACAGGCTCTTTGTAATCTTTTTACAACAATATACCAAAAGGACTGTTAATGAAAGCGTTGCAAGCTCATCGGACAGTATCATGAAAACACTTTAAAAAACAAATAGACTTTACAATTGTAAGGACGGTGTTGGGGCTTACAACTAACCTTAACGCTGCGCGAGTTAAACGCATGTATGCATTGACTACAACAGTTAACTAACAAGTTAGAAGTTTTATTACAGAACGAATTTAGTAACGAATCACAACCTAGATGACAAGCCTTGCGTTTTGTCTGCAATCAACTTGACTTAGCTTACACAATAATACATGGTAAATATGCATCTCATCTTCTGCACCTGTTAGCACACTTTCATGGAGTTTTCGAGCATATTTCGTACCAAAAAGGTCCGATCCGATTTAGGTAACTTTCAGACGTACTGGACCACTTTGTTCCACATTCTTTATGGCAACTGGAATTTCTATTGTACTGCTGTAGATTTATCCACTCCTAAATTTTCCACCTTGCTAACCTGCAGATCGGATCTATTCCATTAACAACGATCAAGTTTTTTACCACTATTCAAGAAGGGACGAAAAAATGCCGGCCTTACGCAGGACATTTTTTTATATGTCATCCAGTTATGGAATGTCTTCGTGGACACAACAAACACTTTTGGTAAAATGATACGTTTTAACCTGAGCGCAAAAGGCTAAAAAATGTATGGAACCGTACACCACTTCTGTCTTTTTTCCTTTCTTCCCCTCCCTTCACAATTTAGTTTGTTGCTTGACCATGTTGCGGCACGGAGCAGCGCACGGCACCGTGGTTTTGCATAGGTACGGTACGCACCAAAGGAGGGGCATTACCCGACGATGAGGATGGAGGAGCTGAGAGGAGGGGGCATAGAAACAGTGCTTTTGTGCTGCCCCAAACAGGTTGTAGGAGGTATCGCTCGAACGGCGGCGTTGTGTAACCTCGAGAAGATTGTGGCAAGTTCTTTTGGGGCGCCGGAATCTTTCTTGGGTCCAGCAGTCGAAACTCATTAGTTACAGCTCTTCAGTCAAGCTATGAGGTCATCTACTGCCAGGAGAGTGAGGGGAAGATGGAGAAGGTGAAGAAAGCGAGGAAAAGGGGAGACTTGATATGCGCTGTTGTGTGGAAACGCTACACACATATACACACACCGTCATCGCGGGATATATAACGTTTTTCAAAAGAGGCTCTATTAAACGGCCAAAGATTCTTGCTGAGGCTCACGTGCCTTTCTTCGTGGCGGAAAAAGGATCACATGTCTCCTTGCAGACATGGCCCGTCCTTTTGTCGCTGTTTTCTCCAGCAAAGCTTTGGGGTATATGCACCTTGATGGACAGCACCTTAACCGCACCGCGTACGGTGCAGAAACAAGCTCGAACAAAAGACGTATCAGTAACCAATACGTTATACCCTTCGAAACAGTAATGGATCTTTCCCAGCCGCGTTTGTTGTGTGTACGAATAAATGTGAAATTCTTCCAGCGTAAACCAAAACAAGAAACCGGATGGCGGTATGTTAGGTAAACAGGCGCCGGTTGTATGGAATATTACACATTGAGGGTTACCCATCCTTTATATGAAAAAGAGGGTTTGGATTGAAAATACACTTCCTGAACCCCGTTCTTCTTGCCAATTTGTTGAGCATATGTTAAGAAAAATGGACGAGGGTGTGGGGAAAAAGAGAGAACAAAATATTGCCAAGTAAGGGCGACGTTCAAGCGGCTTATCTCACCCATACCAAACTGTATGCATGCTATTCGTTTCTTTTTTTTCTCTCTCTCTTGTGAGTCCAAGACTTGTGATGTATGTACGCGTAAGAGGCACGCGTTCATCCTGTGCAAGAACGTCGATCTCTCCCTTTGGATGTCCGCTCGGGGAGTACGCAATCTCCCTCACACACCCTTTACAATGTTTCTACTCATAGTCCTTATAGGGCTATTGATGTTTTCATAACAGACAACGGTGTGTTGCTTTCAAAAGATATCAAGCTCTATTTTTCTTGACGTATAGACGTACAAAGGAACGAAGGAGTTAATGTTTTCTGCGCGCTCTGCAAGAGGAATGTCGAGACCGCTCCAAATGAAATTTCATTCAGCGTTCTGTGGCGTATTAATTTCGCCAAGATCGCGAACTCACGTCCGCGGTTCATGCGCGTTTTTCTAAACAAACTCTTAAAATTGGAACGGTCCCTGGGAATTCATTAATGTAAGGTACGTAAATTTTATAGGTACGGATTGCCAAAATAACTTCGATCAAATAGTAAAAAATGAGCTTGAGTACACGGATAGTAAAGAGGTACACCAAGGATTGATAAGAAAGATGAAGATCGGGAGACGCTAGGCCTGTAGCCAGGGAGTTAGGAGGTTTAACTACCCCGAAATTTTGATTTTATAGTGAGGAACATACGCGAAACTGAAGTGTCCAGTAGAGTTGCATAGTGACCTCCCCGCTGAACCAAAATCCTCGCTATGAGCCTGGGAGACGCTATCTTACTTTGTTTCTTAAAAAAATCTACTGGATATGAAAGAAAGAAAAATAATGTAATAGAAAAAGTAAAGTAAAATTTACATACTACAGTGAAATACTTTATAAAGAAGATGAAATAAATCGCGTAAAACGCAGGTATTAGGCGTAAGCCATCGCTGTTTTTTTTTTTAAGGTACGCTTCTTTAAACACAGAGATGGTCATAAGTTCTGTCTTGCGATAAGTTGAACGTTAAAAGAATAAAAAAAAAATGAAATAAATGAAACAAAACTACCTGACCGTCTTGGATTGGGTTCAATTTTTCACTAGTAAACGGAATTGCTTTGATTTAGGAGGACTGTAGTTGTCATGTTTCCACGTTTATAGCCGAACCTTTCTCATATGCATGAAAGCCTTTGACAAAAATGCATGGCTGGCAAAAGCTTTTGCAATAAAGAGGATATCCAGTACAGCAGCCACTACGAATAGAAAAACAAGCCATGAAGAAACATTGAATTTCCATTTTTTATTTCGTACCATGGGGCAGTAATGCAAAAAGACGAGAAAGTGAGAGAGAGAGAGAAATTTCAATGTTCAATGTCGCCTCTCGGCAGCTTCCTTCTTCTTTTGCCTTCGAAACTGCTGCAGTGCCCCATAGAGCTCTTAGATTTTCTTGGTTGACATCACGGCGACATAATGATCCTTGCGTTTGAATAGGCTCCCCCGACTTTATACCGACACTTGTGTCGCGAAACCCCGGAGGAGGAGGAGAGCCTTCTTCTTTGGCTGCTCCTGTGGAAAGAATGGCCGGACGGATGGACTTACAAATCGTCGCCGTCTCCATCGTTTTTGCCTTTCTAAAGAGAGAAAGAGAGAAAGAGCTGTACACTGCCTTTTCCTCTCTCAAAAACCTTACCCCTACCGAAAAGACTTGCCAAAGGTCCCGAGGAGGATCTTATAGAACCACAATCCAAAAAGGAAGCTCTAAATACACACAGTATCAACTGGCCCGGAAGGTAAGCTTCGGGATGTTCTGGGATGTTCTTACATCTTCACCCAAAGGCCAAGAACGCAAAAACTCGTAATTTTTAGTTTGCTCTTCTTTCATAAGGCCATTCAAAGCAAGCCTCACAAGTATTGCAATAAGTGCACAACACGCACAGAATATGTGGCCCATGTGACTGACGAGCGTGTACAACTACGTGCTAACGAGAAGCTCAAGATTTTCATTCATTAACGGTTGTTCGACTTTCGGTTAATATTCTAGTTTTGTAAGGTACGACGGTTTCGCCATTGGATGCCCAATTATCTCGACTTCCCGTTGACTTCCTGCTTACAAGAGTGAAACTAGGACCAAGAGTGAAAGGTATATAAATCTGAAGGGCAATTCCTTATTTCGTACCCTAGTCCCAGGGTAGGATAAATAGGCGCGTAGCAGGGCTATATTCTCGTCGGGAAATGAAGCTAGCGAATTTTTTATGATATCTCTAAAAGTTCGTAAGTAATCAGTTCTTAAGTTCTACCTCTAAAAGTTCGTAAGTAGACAATAGCAAGTGTTCTGAATTATATTATACTACGTACATATAGTCGAGTTTGCTGTGAAAATAGAGTAAAAGACATTTCACTCGGCACTATTTACGTTTGCATGTTGAAAAATCCACTTTCCTATACCCATAGAATGGACAGCGCACTGTACTTAAAGACAGCCTAACTAGACGACTAGAAAGCATAAAGCAAAAGTTCACTATAAAACGCGTTGAATATGGTTTTGAAAACTTTCGAGATCGAGCAATAGCTTAATAGCGAATTCAGTTGGGAGAGCAAGTGCGCACTGAGTTTTTGAAGCACATGCAATCTGTGTGCTTGAAAAACGAAAATTTTCTGAGCTTTTGAAACACAGTGAATTGCTGGTGTTTGAAAACTCAGTGTGCACTGACTCTCCCAACTGAATTCGCTATGAAGCTCTCTTCTGGTCTGGTGTAGATTACAACTAATGCATGCCATTTATTATGTCTTTCCGAATCTAACGGCCTAAAGCTCGTTACATAACCTTCGTTTGGATAACAGAGTTTTTACAACTGTAGGCCGTAACGCAACAGTGAAAGTTTGCAAAGCCGACACGCATCAAACCGTATTCGGAAAAAATAAATAAATACAGTGTCCAAGTGCTGTGCGTTTAGCACAAGAACATGTCCCGGTACACTTTTCGTTTGTTACAAATTTAAGAAAGTGCAAGTTTTTGCTTCCGTGTCAAAATTTACATACATATTCACCGTTGAGTATTACTTTCGCAGATTAGGCCAATTTATTTTCGTATTTAAACTTTGTGAGGAATTTTGCCAGAAAAACTACACAATGTTAATTTGTGAGTTATAATAAATTACAATTTTTTTTTATTTTTTTTGTGGCGTCATGGCGTTGAATAATGAGAGGTAAGCGTCTCGGTTTGTACACATAAGATCCTGGTTCCCTTTTGACACAGATTTGTCCCGCTTTGTATGAGGGGTGTTGGGGGTGAGGAAAAGTGGAATAGTTAGAAGCAAAGGTTTGAAGTGTTCTGGAGCAAAAGAGGAGAAATCTATATAAAAAGAGGAGCTAAATAGGTTTCCTGCGAATGCTTTTTGGAGTGTTGAGGGGGGAGGGCGGACTTTGATTCTGGCAAGAGGTAAGTCCCGCTTCAAAAATCGGAAGAATGACTGTTCGTCCGCCTCCTTCCCTTTTCTTTGCTCTCTTGAAAGACTTAACAGCATTGAAAATTCTTCCAACCCTCCCACTCCAAAAGTGGCTGCTGCTGGCTTTCAGAAAAATCTACCCAGAGACGACAGTATCGTCTTTTGGCTAGCTGCTGAACCCCCTTTGTCCATGTCAGGGAGTTGTATTAGCTTTTCTTTTCCTTTTTTCATATTATTTTCCTTTTAGCTTCGCACCTTGTAGCGCTCGATTCAGCAACATGATAGATGAACCATGCCTGTATGATGTCGCCGTAATGCCTTTTCTTTTGCCTCATTTATAACATGGACTACTGCAGCTAAATGGGCGACTTGAATTGCACCAGGTACACCATGTCCTCCTCCTTCGAAAAAGGAAAAAATCCTGGAGATGTAGGAGCCAAAAAAAAAATCGAAAAGCCCCGCACAGTTTATCATAAGTGAATTCTTTCGACAGTTCAGACGTCAAATCAAAAGCGCTTCAACTTTCCGTCTGCTAATTAGCCCTCTAAGTATTTAAAATTTCCCGTTTGGTGCTTTAATAACTAATTACCTCCTGTTTGGAGAGGTTTTGTAAGGGGTTTTGAAACTGAATGTACTTGAGAAAATTAGCCGAATTTGTATTTGCACTTTACGAGGAGAATAACAAGTTCTTCAAGTAGACATGAGTTTGAAAGCCCCACAAAAACCATGGGTACAAGTCGTAAAAGCAAGGTGTGGACATTGTGGGTATGGGTTGTTATCATCCCAAGTACATGTTACAGGAGTCTGAGAGCTCTAAGCGAAGGGTCGAGAGGGTGCTCCATAGGACAAGCTGGCGGGACAAAAGGTTATTGTGCGTGTGCCGTGTTAGCACTTTGGTCGTTCCCTGGCAGATCCAGGTGATTTATGACAGAATACTTTAGGGACTCCTTTTTTCCCCGTGTCCTACTGTAAGCGAGCGTACTACGGTCACAGTAACCAGAACTGAATAGCTCTGTTGGTATTGTCCTAGCTTATGGCCCAATACAGAGCTAGACTGACTTTTTTTCAATCCCTTAACCCCCCGAAAGAACTGAGAATACTTCAGAGACTATGCCGCGCTACTTAGAACCTATGGTTATACAGGACAGACTGTGAAGTATGAGGAAAAATGAAAAGCCTCAAAAGGTGTTACTGGCTGCTGTACGGGGTTCTTATAACCCTCCGCCCCAAAAGAATACTTTTGGGCATGACAAGCCACAAAGCTAAGTACCTCGGTATGTCGTTTTTCTCTCCTCCGCACCCTCTCTCTCTGGCAGAGACGTACTACCAGAGTTTTGGCTGGCTGGTAAATCATTCATCAAAGCCAGGCGTCGATAGAGACGTTGATGACACGCCGCTTTTTGACAAGCAGACCCACAGACGTTTTGTAAACCATGTTATGCCTGATAAAGTGGAGAAAATGTCCTTCGTGTTCACTCTACATTGCTTCCTCTCAGTGTGACTTTTGGCAGTGTCATTACGTGTAACTTTACGCCTATTATTATTTGACATTCATTCGTTCCCCTACCCTGGTAATAAAAGAGGAATCTTGCAAAGATTTAACAAACTAATCGTGGCTGCTGACTGCAGAAATGACTAAAAATGAAGATTGGTTGATAATACGCAGTAGGTGCAGCCTAACATCATTAGGAATTGGCTATTTAGTAGCGTGGGAACACGATTCTCGACGGCAAAACCGGGAAAGCTGGCAAGGGAAAGAGCTTGCATGCGACAAGAATTCCTGAGGGAAAAATCGACCATGCCAACAAGTTACTTGATGGGGTTTTCGAACATGACGCATCTTTGGGGATATGAGGCAAGTATAATCCCCATGGCAACGTGCAATGAAGCATGCGTATTACCCGCAACACGCACAGATATGCCATCGTCGACGTATACGTCGAAGCCCCAACCCAGAACTTGGGGACACCAGCAATGTTTTCTCCCAACCCTGTGGCATGACCATCGCCGATGACGTTCTAATGACATCACACGATTGGCCAAGCATGGGTAATGAGTTTAAAGACGAAACCGCTGTTCAATCTGCAGTATTCCCTCACAACCTTCTTGCCTATTCCTTGGTCATCGCTCCAACCATATTCCAGTTCAATTCATTTCCTATAACCCCCAGAAAAACTCATGTCATGAATTTGTAACCACACATTGCTATTAGCGCACATTACAAGTCGGAAAACCTGAGCAAGCAATAAAGGCTCTATATCCATTGTTTATCATTTGCATGATCTTCAGCCGACAAATTTCGTTGTTGCTAACAGTGAATTTTATTGGCTAAGCAGCAAATGCAATTAACTTGAAAAAAAATAAACTGTTGCGCTGTGCTACCTTAGAGTATCTCTGCTTATGTTGATGAACGACTAAGTTTGTGTCATGAAAATAAGCAAATTTTTTCGTTTTCTTATAAATGTGCAGTATTTTTCAACGATCAAAACTAGTTCCCTGCTATGAGTTTCTATAAAACGAGTAGGCTACAATACATGCTGGAATTAGGATAAACCTAAATTTTACTCAAGACCTGAGATGATCAAGTGATAAAATTGGACAGAAAATAATGGATTAACGTGCGAGAAAAGTATGTGGATTGGTTGAGGAGTAATTTCAGGGTTCCTGAGCACGGTCATGCGACAGAAATCTGGGCCCGTGTCGGAACTAGGGTAAAGGATACACGTTTATAAAAAGGTTAGGCAAGAGGGTACGTTTTGTGGCGTTTACCTGCGATAAATACCAAACGATCGTACACTGAGAGCCCAGGAGTTAAGTAGGTTTCCGCCTAGTTTCCTAGCTAGGACGTGGAGGGTCCGTTAGTTAAGACCAGAACGAATCAAGTGGATTTTACGCTAAATCAATACTCAGACCCTCCTTGTGCTATGAATTTAGCACTTGGACACTTTAACAGAAATGCAAACCCTCCCTCAGAATGTTTCCTTCTAAGTACTATACAATAACTGATACACCTGGGACATCCCGCTTTTTTCAACAAGTGCTGAAAGTTTACGTTTCAATTTCCGAGTCCCGAGTAGAAAAATGGTTTGGCTATTTGGAATTTAGATGCGACACTGGATGCGACAATGCCTTGAATTATTCTTTTCTTTCTCTTTTTCCCTGAAAGTTACCTACGATAATTTAGTAAACTCTACGAACTTCTCTACTAATAGAGTTCTACTTAAGTTTTTACATCTTTATTTAATCGCATGGCAGTTATGGCGGTTAGGAACAGAGACAACATACGCATGTGTATGTCGCCTGGTACGCCGGTGAAGGCATTCATAGATGAGCATTTTAGTGGAAATATTTAACGAGGCAGTGCCCCTAAGGAGACCTTTAAAAATGAGTAAAAGTACTGAAAATATCATAGATAAAAAGAAAGACCCAGGCCGAGGGTAAAGTGCCTCTCAGGCGCGTTCTACTGAAGAGATCGCACTGTTGGGTTGCTGGAGAGATTTTTTTATCTCTTTTATTCCTGATTACATTCTCCACAGTGTAAAGCACTCGCAAAGTGTAAGGAGAGAGAAAGAGCGGATGGCGTTAAGGGCCTCATCGACCATCTCATGTTGGCGCTACAAACGTCGGACGCTTACCAGCAGGGAGCCAAGACAATCTTAGGGGGAGACCCCAAAGCAATGTCGTCTCTATAAAAACAAAACTTCACTTGAATCTTGCATCAATTATACGAAAATGTAAACAGGGGAGTAAAAGAATACGAGAAAACTTTACTGAATTTTTATGCGTTTTTAAGTATGCAAATTTTATTCGTGTGAAATTCTTATCACTTAAATGCAAAATAGCAAAATATTGAGTGAAAAGTTTCCTTACGTAAACAGACGCAGTCAAACGGTGGCTAAGCTCCTTGTTCTCCACAGGACGTCCCATTCACGCCACACAAGAGGCTTTAATTCACAGGCAACGGTCACTTTTCACCTGATTACGCTCGTATGCAACCCAAAGCAGCTGCAACGATTCCATATTTTCGACAAAATCGGCTCTTTGCATGACACAGACACACTACCCTTCAAGTGATTCTTTTATAGCTTGTCTAAAAAACTATGTCAAGCTTTAGAAGAAGTTTATAATTGATATGTACTACATGGAGTTAGCTTGCTGAAAAAATATTTTTCTGATTCTACAGAGACTTTCTTTGTTGCTTATCGGCAAGCTCATCACTACCCTATGTCCGGTGTACTCGAATGAATTGACCGTCAAGCGGATTACCGCAAACATCGCTGATCCAGGCTGTACTGTCTATATTAGTCAAACCTGATCGGCCAAACCCACATTGCGAGATAAATAAAGCGGCCAGTAATCGGCTTCCTGGTCCGACTGCCCCACACCCACCCCTCGTTCAAGTCCAGCAGGATCAATTACGCCTGCACACGCCCTGTATCATTTATGGCGCGTTTAGTCTTTTGCTTGACACGTTCTAGCTTACTTTTGCACTTCGAAACTCCCATGAGCGGGACACTTAGACTTAATATACAGTATAGACAATTTATGTGTCGTGCCAATATCTACAGTACAGCATTCAATTAAGCTAATTAGTATACTATAATTAGTAAGCTGCAGGAAAAGGGGTACTCTGCCACTAAAATCCCTATAATTTCATGCAAAATGGACTAATGCTTAGCAGTGCTAAGTACATAATAATTAGCGAAGAGAATACAAAAGACACTCAGATTTAGGTTTATTCTAATACTCTGCATCCATGGGAAATTTTTTCCCCTTCCGAGAGTGCCTATTTTACGAATTACGCTATGTTAAAAAACACATGGATCGAAAGGAGCGAATAAAAACTTTTTCGAGAGAGGTGCGATTAGTTTACTTGAAAACCGAGTATTAGTTGGGGCACTTGGAATACCATTTAGCTATTGTTTTGTAACACCATAATAAAATCTCGTTGGAAAACCCAGGGGAAAGTCTTCATTAGGTATAAGCCTAAAAGCAAAGAATTCATTGTCATTCACAATGAATACTGCAAGCCCACAATTATGCTACCACAGTTTCGTGTAAGTCTCTTCATCCCTGGCTATGAGCATTTATTGTTAGCAACAATAATTGTCCCCGCCGAAGTAAGCAGCAGCCCGTGGAGCAATGGGAACATTCATTGTTAGTCGAATACCACGTCTGCTCGAAAGGGGATAACCGTGTGCGTTGCGAAGTAACTATGGCCAGAGGCAGAAAATAAGTTTATTCGAAGAGTCGTACTAGTTGCTTAACTATGAACTATGAAGTTAACTATGAAGTTTCGTCAGATCATAGGGTGATTGTAGTATGTTGTCTAGTCATTTACTGCTCATTTCGTAAGCACCTCCCCCCCCCCAAAAAAAAAAAAAAGGAGCTATATTCCCGTGCTAAAACTTGGTATGGTCAAAATTTTAACTCAAATTGGCCCATTTTCCCTAAGTTACGCACGCCAAGTTTCCGAAATGTTAAGTTATTCCCAAATGTTTCAGACAGTTTAACTCTCGAATTTCTGTTCACTGAAGGCAGCTACAAGCGCACCGAAACTTGTTTCCAACTTTGCGGGACCCAAGTTTTTCGTCACTCGGCAACGTTTGCCAGTGCTCATCATCTTTGTCTTATACCCCTACCCCCTACATTCCTACCCTTTCGAAAGAGATTCTGTTCGCACATTTACATCGTGTTGCAAAAGTAAAAGAGCTAAACAAAAGAGATTTCATCCTAATAACCCTCTAAGCCTACGTTTTTAGCTGCTTCTCCTACCTTGGAAACGACACCGAGGAGCTAATTAAATATCCTAGAGAGCTTGCATCCCAGCAACACTACAAAGCGATCGGGTTCATTTGCATACGAAATGTCAAATCATGAGCGTTAAGGAAGAAAGTACTTTATTACTTCTATTCCCAACAGCGAAGACATCCCTTTTATTTTTTAAAAAATATTTTTTTGTTTCAATGCTAGGCATATTGTATATCCTTAACCAGCGAAGCGACATTTACTCATCATTTTTAACCATTCCCCGGCTAAGAAGAACGAACTGAAAATGCAAACAATTGAATGAAGCGTGTTGTCTTCGAAATTATGAAGGAGAAAGAATTCCAGCTTTGCTAATCGCTGAGCATTGTTTCTTCATGCATACGAAATAAGTCTCTACGACAGACGCACAGCCTTTGCGAATCAAGCTAACGACGTATTTCTTCCAACAAATTTATATCTTTTTGAGCCTTCGAAAAATTCAATTAAATTCAAGGGGCAAATGTTCTCCTCCTCTCTTGTGCTCATATATAAGGTAAATTTTTCTTTCGAACCAAGCAAAGGAAGTGAATGCAGGCAAAGCTTACTCGTTAATGGCAGTCTATAAAAGGCGTTAAGAAAGTGTTGATGACCTTTGGTACTCCTCTGCTCCATATTTACGACTTCGTTTGCGACGAAAGGATGGTGGAGGGAGAAAAGTCCGCAAGAAAAGCAAGCCTGTCATCGTTCCGCACTCACGGTCCACTGCTTGTGCATGGGTTCGCACGTCTTATCGCGGGCAACCAGCCCTTTCATTGTTGCCCGTATAGCTCTCCATCTCCTACTTTTGTTCTTCCCAGATACTTTTTGTTTTCCCTCCCCAGCATCCACCAAGACATATCTAAGATGGTTTGAAACATTGCGTCTAGGGATGCTGTACTGTTAGTCTCGACCAAGTATGTATGTGGCGATGGCCATGGCGTATAAACGCGAAGGGCCAACTTCCTTCCTTCCTGGCATGTGTAATCAACAGACCTAGCGTAACCAAAACCGCCATTAACGGAGCTATAGCAAGTTGTGTTCGGATTCCTAGACGTAATCTCCCAACCAAAGTTCCGCAAAACAAGCTTTTTTCTTTTTTGTGTCTTACATCGTTGACCAACTTTTGGTCAGTTTACGCTTAATAAAAAACATAAGTAAAATGAAAACAATTTACACTTGAAAGTGAGAATGACAATAAGTGCAAACAATAAAAATAATAATGATAATAATAATAATAAAATGAAGTGGAGGCAAATCTAAAAGGTGTCGCCTAAGTGGTCACATTTTCGTCCAGTTTTTCCTGGAATTCATTTTTCATCAGCCAGTATAACAGGACGCAGAGAGCGCAATTGTTCAAAACAGCAGCAATAAAATGCAGGAAATTCATATCTTTTAAACTGAGAGCAGATCTTTTAAAATCCCTTATAAGATAAGATATATTTAATTTGATTCTTACCCTAGAAATGATAATTTCGTTGGTTGTTCGGATTAGTTGGCCACTCGCTTATCTGCTCAAGGATTCAGTCTAGTACGGAATGCGGGATAACAGGGATTTTAAAGTGTGAAATTAAAAAAACAGTACCATTATCACTGATTATAATTGTAAAAATTAAGTAATAGTTCCAACAATACTTTCAAACAATCAATACATTACCAATGCAAAAATACATTTGTTGAAGTGATCTAGTGTACACCAAGAAGGGGTTGCATATCGCGGTCCTGCCTTTCTCGCAGTAAGTATTTCTACCTCTGTCGACTATCACAATAATTTGAAAATCATTTACCGGAAGGACTTGAAAAATATACACTTCGATTAAAATGAATAGTTTCAATGTAAATATACGAAAACACATCTAAGCAGTCAGAAGGAAATATTCTTCTATTATGTTTGTTGTTCCGCAAGCTGTCCTTAAACCTGTTTAAATTAATGTATGTAAAGTGTACACAGTTTTTGCCAACTGTGATAAATCGCTCAACGCTGGAAAAACTTTCTCCCGATTCGAAATAAGGGTTTCGGACAAAATTTTCGAACTGTTAATCTTTTCGAAATCTAAGAGTACAGTTTTGGGCTGATGTCAGTAAGCTTAGGATAAAATGCAATTTAAATCCTTCTTTTTATAAAAAAAAATATTTAAGTTTTCTACGCTTAACCGTACACGAAATTTATTCACTGACCCTTACCACTACCGCGCTCTCGTATTACATTCGAAGCACTGCGGTAAATACTTCCCGCGATAAGTAGAACTGAAATCAGCATGATCGTTCTCGCAGTAGCTGTAAGACATTTTTTACCATTTTAGACCCTGACACCAATCCATGGCTCATTTTACTGTCAGCACTCGAGAAAACATATAAAGCAGTCGCGAAAACAAATGCCAGAAAAAAAAGAACTCAATTGCTTGGAATACGGCATGAAAGTAATCGACAGTAAAAACAAATAACTATTATTCATATTTTTCTTCCCGCAACACGTGTGATTCCCTTAGGAATACATTAGCGAAATGTTGGATTTTTATTTATTTATTTAGGAAAAGGAAGTTAGATTGAAGCAGTCTATTAAGCAATAGGCGAATCCTATTGCTTAATAGACTTCAGTGAATAAAACTGAGTGTTTTAATTTGGACAACCCTCATTACTAATTTGAATTTTGCCTTTTTTTTCCGTTTCTGGGTACTTTAACTCGGTTAAGTGAAGAGCAAGCGTGTAAACAAAGTGAGAGGGAGGACACTTAGGAGGAGTTGCATTAAAGAGGAAGCCACTAAAATAGGTGAGTAAAGTAAATTGAGGAGTTGAAAGACAACTCATCTGGTTGAATGAGATTTGGACAGATGGTTTCGAAAAGCTTGCAAACGTACTCCTAGGCTGTCGAGTATACGCACGGAAACTTGCAGTCATTGAACACATACAAGTTAATGTGCAGTTTGTCGCGTGTGCATTCGCCTGGTTGCCTTTCTATATTGCAACCCCTCTTTTACGTCTTATAATGCTTTTGCCGAGGGGGCCCCCATGGACAACTCGTACTCCAATCCATCGTATTATACAGGAAAATATTCCTTTTCTTATACATGTGCCACAATTCGCCGTGATTTAACGCCACCTGATTAGTCCGATTCGTTCCACGCATAATAGAACCTCCATTTGGGCAATTGGACTATAACGAAGCTCCAAAGGCTTATCCTATCAAACCCTTGGACATGTTCAAATTGAGACGTTCTATCCCTTACCCCACCCGTTAGTCCACGCTGCATCCAACAATCCCCCATTTTCGAAATCTTGTCTACGTAACACCAAATTTGTACGCTACTTTAACCGAAATGTAAATGCACTCTAACCTCACTATAAGCAAATGCAAAGCAAACTACTAAGACGAAAACCTCCCAAATCGAACAGTGAAAATTTGAGAGAAGTAGGACATGCGTTACACATACTAAAGGCCTTATGCAACAACTTCTACTGGAGCTATGCCAGTTATGGACCATACTTGGTGAAAGGGTTGGCATAAAAGCGAAAAATTTATTCACCAGATAAATTTGCTATTGTGCTTTTACCATCCCGAAGAAATTTAATTATCCCAATAATTCCGTTTTTCTTTAATCTAAATCAATGTGCAACAAAGGAATTCACAATTTTCTATAAATAACAACGAATTCTTAGTGTGACTAACACTCGACACTTACGAATAGATAAACAAAAATAAACAATAGACATACGCAAATAATACGCAATAAAACAACACAGAATAAGTAAACAGCGTAGCCGCAATTGCAAGATAATCGGAAGTATCTATATTTGGAATTGATAAAATTGGAATTTCGTCGAAAGTTTAATAAGGAGTGGGTTTCATTCTGAATTATATATAAATGACTATGGGCTGTTGAGCTAAACAGAAGCTTTAGCGTTGACGGTGTTTAGTTTGACAGCCACTTGGTCAGTCAGTCACGACGTGAACTCGAAACGACGTGAGGCTTGGTGCTAAACTCGAAAGCCCGGTTCCGTCAGGAAAAATAGAACAGGAAACATCTTACACAATAAAACCTGAAATGCGAAAAGTTCCACACTATATAATGATATAATATAATCTGGTTGGTCTATTTGGCTTAAACGAGAATTACTCATCAACAAGACTAGTAAACAGACTGTTTCACAGTAACTCTCAAAGTAAATCTTGGTAGAAATAGGCGAATATGGAAACAAAACAACTAGGCCCAGGAAAACTCAACTCAACAGAACCCGATTGCGCAACAAAAGAAACTCAAGCAGTACACCTTCTGTTAAAACTGTCTACGTAAGCGCTATGAGGCTAAATTAGACCCTTTACCTTGTATTCTTGCTATCTGTACGTGTAACAAATCAACGGATGTTTAACGCACCCTTAAGAAAAATTGGGGGGAAAAAAGCGAAATGATTGATGTCATTGGGGTCTTTTAGGTGACGTCCTATACGGTTTTGGGTTAAGCACCATGAACCCCGTATCAAGACTTCACACGTTAGCAAAAAAAGCAGATCCATACATCCCACCCATCCAGGGCAACGTTGATGGGAGGAAGGGTACGTACTGTATTAGTACGTACCCTATATGTATACATGTGTACAACGTTAGGGAGAAGTTTACCCGCTATCTTTTTTTTTCCTCTTCGAGGGTCCCCAATGAAGTTGTCGTTCGCTTATCCCCTTGCCAGCAGGTCGTTTTTCCCCAAATAACGATGCGTTCATTAGCATAACAACATGACCGATGCGTGTCAACATCGGCTTCCCTTTTGCTTTTTACCCAAGCCTCCCGTGTTCCCTCGTGTCCTAACAGCAGTCTCCCTCGACAACCGTGCTAGATTGTAGCCACGTAGTGCAGCAACGTACTATGGAGACCATAATGCCCTATCTTTCCTTTGGCCTTGTCCGTGATTCCATGTGGGAGTTCGCTTTGAGTGGGGACAAGCCAAAACTGGAAAAACGACGCTACGTACCATTACTGTACTAAACATACAGCCATGCAGCAACCCCGCCACCCTCGCGCTTCAATTATTCTATACCCACCCACCCCAGCCTCCCCTGCCCTCACCCCAATTCATTTCAACACCGATTTGGCTACGGTGCTTCGACGACAAATGGCCCTCCAAAGTGTCAGTTTACAGATTTGGGCCAGTGATATAGTTATTATCGCACAAACCACCCAACAACACCCCAGCCGCTCATTTTGAACATGTTGACACACTGATGCTACCTTTTTTCAGCAGCATAATCACCACCATAACTTATTTTTGTTTTACCCTCATTTTTTTCTCGTTGCTTTTCTATTGTTCCTGCGTCAAAGTTATTCCCTTTCCCAATAACGTTTCCCTAGGTTAAAACGGCTACTTTTTTCGAGAAGGCGGCGAAGAGCTAGCGGAATAAGGGACTTGGTACTCAATCCACACGCTTTATAACTAGTTTCTGATGTGACTGACCAGATGTGGGCTCGTAATAGTCTGGCTTATCAGATTGGGAAGGGTAAGGTTCCTCATTCATGGGTCCAATGCATCCCTAAACCAGTTGTCCACTTGGTTAGCTCTCCACCTTCTGTCTCTGTTTTTCATAACTTGACACGAAGCTATAATTAAAAAATGATGCAATAATTCAACGACAAAGCTACAACGCAACAATAAAGCAAATATTTTGTTTCACACGAGTACTTCAAATGTTGTTTACAAACTAAGAAAAAAGCTACAGCTTAACAATGACACTAGAAAGAAAGAAAATGTAGCAAGAATAATAATTCCCAAAGAAACACCATCCTGAAAAAGGCCTTACTTGAACAATGTAGTTAAACTTTACAGCAAAGCTAAAAGAAAGAAACGGGTGAAGGACAAATATTTCAAAAATACACTACTGGTAAACAAAGAAGCTATAACTTCACTATACAGCTACAACGTATGAGTTTTTCGAGATAAGTTTTTGTCTTCATGCAACATATACAGTAACCAAATTATAATGTCACAGAGCCAATAATCCCGCCGATGCACACGGCCACAAATAAATCGACATGGAGAGAAAGAAAGTCTTACCAAGCCAACGGCATAAAAGTCGCTTCCAATTCATTGAGCGCTTACGAGTTCACGTGTAAGCTTTGTGCCCTTCTCTTCCCGCATAAAATACGAGCTTCAAGTACGATGACGCCCGCCGTCGTATACATTCGTCAATTGGGGTTTTAATGATCACCGAGACGAATTCTCAGAAAATTGAACCTGACGCCGACATAATGTATTTTTCCATGCTTTTAACATATTCAAATTGTCAAGAATACGACAAAAAAGAACTGGTAAAGATTTAACATATACCAGTAAGAGGAACAATTTTGGGCGTCCTCAAACGGAATTTCTTCGAAGATAAGATTTTTAGTTTCAGCTGTCCTAGGCGGCTTAGCCAAAGAGACAGCATTAGAATTAAGACCTACACATTTACACATTGACCATAAATGGAAACCATTTCCCCCATTGAGCGCAGCTACCATTGCTTTTGTTGACAGAAAAGGGTTCCGAATACTTGTCGGCTGGGCAGTTTTCTCCACCTGCGAGACCCAACTACCTCGTGCGCCCAATCCCAACTGAAACGGCAAAGCTTGTGAAGAATTTCGGGCTTAATCCTGGTAATGCCATCCCTTCTCATTAAGAACACCACCCCAACAAGCTTGTAGAACTCCAATTTGCTCACCTACCATATTATCTCCATACTTCGTAGAAAGCTCTAATTTTAAAGATTTTAACCTCAGCTAAAATCATCGCAAAGATGTTTGTGAAATCACGAAGATTTAATTAAGTATCGCAAAGTTGATTTACCATTGAAACTTCTTGAAGAGTTGATATCTTTAGCTACGAATATGTTAACCAAGAATTTTAAGAGGCAATAGTAAAAATACCAGTATTAGCTTTCTAAAACTTCCTGGCTATTTGCTGACATAACTTCTCCCGCAATTTAATGATGGAATGCCCCAGTTTTACTTCTGCAGCATTTTCATTACTTATATTTCTTTTTATTAATATGAGAAAACTTCTAAGTTATCTAAATTTACCAAAAATTTAGCTTTTCGTAAGAAATTGTTAATAATGAACTGCTAATTTTTTTAAGAAATACCATTTTTTTACAATGTACCAAAGTAGTACTCCGAGAACAAATTTCTTTTTCGATATCACTGAAAAAAGCGGTTCATAGCGCATACTAGCGTAACAGCTCTCATGACAAGCTGTTAATTGACGACAACAACGAATGTTCAAGCCACGTAAGCAGAAGCTCTTGAAGCTACGGAAAACGCTTAATTTTAATTAGTTTCAGCACTGGAGGGAACGTTTATCCCTTTTTTTCTAAGTGCACTTACATAAATGCTTTATTATCGCGTTAAGAAAGTCAAATCTGCAATGCTGCAAATGCTGTGGATATCACTTGTAATCCAAAATCCATACTCTTTGGTTGATTACGTTTTCTTTTCAACAAAGTGCAATGCACTATTTTCGCGACGAGATGCAATTTCTTCGATGCTGACCTGTTGTAAAGCTTAAATGCTTTTTCAGCTTTTTAAACAATTTTGCCGTTCCTAGTTTACAAAATACTTTTATGCACCTGTGTAGTAAAGTCCGTCATCACTTTATACCTTATAGTTCTCCAATGTGAGGTGCACCGTATTCGGACCATTGTTAACCCCACAGCCAGCACCTCAACAATAGCAAATAAAGGATTATGGACCCCTACATTGCAGTTTTTGTTTGGTGATAAATATATTACAGTTCAGGGTTAAGGGGGAGGAGAAAAGCAAAGTGAGGGCAAAAAAGCACCCAACGGGTTGAGCTACTTTGACCGTGGCCCGAAAAGAAGACGAAAGAAGGGGTACGAGAGAGGGTGAAAGAGAGATCTAGAGACTCGCTCTTTATGAAAGAGAATCCCGATACAGCGGCTTGCTTTTGTGTCCAAGTTTGGACCATGTCAGAGCTATCGCCTTCAATCACGTGCTTGAATAGCTTGCTCGGGCTTAAATGGGGTTTTCAATAACCGAGAAAACTCGTAGCAGCTTCCCTGCTGCGAAGAACCAGGGAGCGATTTGAAATACACGGCGGCCTTTTATTAGAAAATATGTAGGAAAATACGGCAGGCCTACCGTATTTCTTGCGAAAAAGTGTGTGGGAAGAGAGCCTCTTTATTTGAATTTGCCGCACAGGTTCACTACTAGCTGAGTCGGTCGAGGCTAACTCCGTAAGAAAAGCAAGGAAAAGTTAGAGAGCATTGGAGATGAAATTTGATGTAACCCAAAGACCGACTAATGACTTCAAAGTTGATCAATTTCTCTTGCCGGGTAGTTTTTGGCGGAATTCTTTTGGTGGCCGGCGAGTGTCTGAGGACGTAATGGACTTTACGGACATCCGAGGAGACTACGGTCGGTTGGATGAACTTGACATGATCTGAGGTGACAAGCCTCGTTAGTCGACTGGATTGACAGCGCAGGTTGGCCGGCCATGGGTAATTTCTGGTTGCCACCTTGCTGTCGTCAACGTGATCAGAGACTGGAAAATGGGCCGCCCCTTTCTTCATCGGTCACCGCACAAAAAACAGGGGAAAGAGTTTGCCTGAAGGTGACTGATGGGGAGCCGGCACGAGGAATGTGTTTTTAAAAGTAAAAAAACACGCCAATCTTCGTACAACACTAAGTGATTGAAACGGTGACATTAACTTCAACTCAATGACAAACTTGGGGAAATGTGTTTCGACTTCAATGCACACCTTCCATCATTGAAATCGCACCGAAGGGATAAACGGACGATTTTCCCTGTTCAAAAAACAGCACGGGTAGGAAAATAGACCACTTAGCTTTGTCATATATAAGAATTACTTCAGATACCGAGGTCGAATATGCGTCGTTTTTTTTCCAATCTGTTCACATAGACTGTGACAACCATTTCTTACCAATGAGGCGTTTATAGCATATTATGTGTTGGAGATATGGAAGCATCTTTTGTTTCGGGAATCACGGACAATCATGGAAATAGTCTTAAAAAATAGGATCATTCACAGATGATCTAAAGAATTCGCTTTGTAATGGTGACGTGTAAATAAAGTTACTTTTTTGACACCATGTGCCGAGTTCTCTTTTGTTATTGTTCACTGCACTTTCGGTACATTTTTGGTCGATTTAGACCTTAATTTGGTGTAACTCCGAGGACTCGCGGGTAATAGGGAAAACGTATTATTGCTACGCGTGCATCATACACGCCACCTAGCGGTAATTCCCTGAGTGAACTTCAAGACTATAGACCAATTTGCTTCTAGCGAAGGATGTAGGAGTTTTAATACAGTGGAGCCCTCTCAATAGTAAGACCCCGTGACCGCCCAGCCTGTTTGTCTCTAACCGGGACTTGGGTTTATCCGAAGTGACTATTTGTATCACATAGAAATACCAGTTAAATAAAAACACACACAGACGCTGCCCTGATATGCTTGTAATTGAATATAGTATAAATATTACTTTATAAAAGAAAACATTTTTCTACTTCGCAAAATAGCCAGTGGTTGAATGCTGTGTAACACTCGTTTGCCTACAAACTTTGCTTTGCCCGTTGGTTTCGCTAATTGTCCAGAATGTTTTCTTAACATTTTAAATCTTTAAAAATATCCCTTGGATCAATACAAAACTTTTGTCCAATCGACACTTTTGCTTGCTTTTTTTCAAGAGGGGCACCACTTCAACTCACTGGACTAAACATAATGCTGTGTACTTTTTTTTAGACTACTCTTTCTACTGCAGAGCTGATCGGAAATTGCAAAATATGAAACATGAATTCGAGAATGTTGAAAGTAGACAGGCTTAAATTCGCTAGATCAGTGGTGCCCAACCTACGGCCAGCGGGCCATATCCGGCCCGCGAAGGTGCCTCATACGGCCCGCTCATTTATACCGTTCATGTATATCACTGCATAATTTCATTTTAACGTCGGCATGATTCTGGCGAAACCGGAACAGTCAGACCCGCGAGACTGTATATTATGTCGCGCGCGGCCCTCGGGTGAAAAAAAGGTTGGGCACCATTGCGCTAGATGATATCCGTTTGAATAAGAACTCATAGAAGCTTTTCTTGGAAATTTTTGGCCTCGTGTTTTCGGCATGTCCCTAGTTGGTTGTTATTAACCTGATAAAAATAACATTGAAAGATATCCAAGGGGAACGAAAATTACATGACTTTATGCGAGTCGTGTCATTAACGTTAAACTCCATTACGTTGAACGGGAGCGAAACGGGACTCGAGATTTCCTTGCAATTAAGCGGGTCTTGTCATTATTCGAGGTATAATTAAATGGGTTCCTCTCTATTACAATTATTAACCCAATTACGCTGTAGATCGTTTCCGCGAAATCCGTTGGCCACCTGATCCTTGTGTACCAAAATTTCGACTTAGAAAGTCGAAAACAATAGAAAATTTGTTTCTGGAATAATTTGTTCCCTTTAACGAACCATTTCTGTACTAGATTTGTATGAAAATGGCAAAGAAAACAAAAATAGCCTTTGTTTGTATAACTATCGTGTTTCCCAGGATCTCAGTCATCTCCTGTTTCATTGTAAGCTTTCTCATCATGGTAAAGCAAGACTTCTTAGACTTCTTAACTGTTACAAATTACTTTTCAACGCTATCAATGTACTAACCCTTTCAACCCTTTCAACGCTATCAATGTACTAACTGATACAAAAATTACCGCCTATACCAGTGTTTCTCAATAGTGGATAAATTACACAAAATGGTGTAAAAACCGTTTAGATTTGGGTAGCGGAATCCATCTGTCGAAAATTTGATGTTGAAATGTCCTAAAATTTGTTTCTGGTAAGAATTTTGTCCGAAAGAACTGAAATGATAGAATAACGTTTGTCTTCCTTACCAGTATAGACGTTTTTGCACTTAAAGTATTTTTCGTATGAAGGCTGTGTATTTGTATTATAAATATCCAAATACCAATGTATTTGAATATTACGTATTAAGAGGTTCAGCCTCTTTACCAAAACGTTGCTCAACATTTCAACACCATTTTCTCAAACCATTCGTTGTAAATTTGTAAGAAGCGAAATAGATTTCGATATTTTTTGGGAAAGACTGTTCGAAAATTACTTTTACGTACGCACTAAAACAACATTTAAGTAACATCTTGATCTAAACATGTCAAATCTGCCAGTTTTGAAACAATCACCTGAAACGCTTAGACATTACACATGCTGCAACTCTATCACTGATTGCAAATTTTGAAATATGTTATCGTTAAAAAACACACACCTTAAAACGGCTCAAATGTACCTTGAAGTCAAATATGGTTTGATATTTTCACCCAAAAAAGCTTAAATATGATATGTTTCTAACAAACTTATTCAGTGAATTTTCTTCAAATTTTTTGGACGATCCTTATAAGGTTAAGGTCGAAAACTTTACTGTCGAAAACTTATATGCAAATGATATGCATTTTATTTTTAAAAATCGCCCGAACCGTTTAGTTTGCGATTCCCGTATCGTTCAGTTAGGTCTCAAAGTTGATTTTCGTTTTATTAATTTTGTGTTAAAAAAAAATTGGGTCGGGTAATGAGCTTTCTGATAGGTGATTTTACGTAACGGTCGAAAAGTATCGAGAAGCACTGTCCTGTTCTATTATTTTCTCCAAGCTGTTAAATCTAACATAAAAAATATATTTGTTTATCAAACGCCCCGTTAAGACGCAAATCGATTTTTCCTTTTGCGCTTAAGTTCTTGTAATTGAACAATGACATGTAACACAATCAATAAATACATGTAGGCTGTAAGTCTACAACGTAAACCGCTTAATAAAGAACTTCAAGAAAAAAAACATACTTGTCGTGTTCGATGACATCTTGAGATTTGGCAGCAGGACGATGCAAGCGCAACATTTTATTCAGAATGCAATGATTAATTATTTCATGAATACGCAGGTTTTGGATACTGTCAAAAAGGTAACCTCTGACCAATACTCTGTAACTAAGGACACAATCTGAATAGAAAGCCGAAGAAGGCAATGTGTCGCCTCAGCGACATGGTCTTCTTAAAACCCCAGTGCAAATAAAAGGAATAAATATAACACCACATTGAAACTGAAATGTTATCACGGGAAAACACCTATGCCATAAAACTTGCTTGTTTTTGTCTAGATAGAGAATAATACCAATCACGGTAGCGACAAAAGTTGGAGCGCTTTATCCGTCAAAGGGTTTCCCATGTGATCAATTCAAGATCGCAGTACAATGTTCAATTTCCAAGATGACGGGAGAAGAAAACTTAAAATTTAAACAAGTTAGTAGCTCTGCTGTCTTTTAAGAATTGGTTTTCCAAATGTCTGGGTTTAGACCGTATACACCGCCAATTTGCAGTCCTTGCCCATTGTATGCGGCATTTAGGGCGTAGGCCTATTAAAGTGCACGCTCTACCCCGCCAAATGGGGTAAGTGGTTTGACAGAAGTTAAAGATTGTAACTTCACCTGCCCACAGATGGCGATACATGACAAGCCACAGCAGTAGGCAATACATGTGCGACTCAAGTTGTGTCAGCGGCGTCGGAAGCACTTCAGGATTGGTAGGGCAAAGGCTAAAGGTGAAGGGGAGAGTCGGGTGCTTTGACACACTTTTTACTCAAACTTGTTTCCTTACAAAAATTATAAACAAATGTCAATTATTCCAACGTTATTCTGTACTGAGCTCTTTCCGGTACTTGTGCTAGTTTTTCCCCACTCCTAGAGAAAACCGTTTAATTGTAAAAAAAAGTTTTCCCAGAAATCGTCTGTGTGTCATAATACCCGAACTTGGGGGTACTATGACACACCTCGGGTGAGCTATGACACAGAAATAAACCTTGTTACTTTCAGACGTTTATTGATGTATTATAACACAGAATAATATAATTACGTAAAGATAAAAAACTGGCTGCTAGATGGAGGACACTGGGTTATATTTTGACACTGGATTATATTTTTAAAGTTAAAGCTCCGAATTTTTATGCGTCACTCGAAGAAGATGCGCCGTTGAACAAGGTTTTCTTTCCACGAGAAGACTTATTTCATTTCAGCCGAGGAGCTGCAGCCATTCTACCATTTTTCTGTTCTAATTCATCTAGCAGTTGTTTTTTTTTCTGGAGTTTCCGTTATAACTCTGCTCTTGGCTCGCTTCCTTTTCTACTATATGCATTCTTTGATCTAATAAGCTTCTTGACGCATGCCAAGAAATCTATGTATCCTACGCTGAGAACATGTGTTTGTTGCTAACCGATTTAAATTTGTACTTATTTATGCGAACCTTTTTTTTTCAGAATGAACAATGCCGAAACAGAGGAGTATATTCAGGAATTGAACTGAAGCAAACGCGTTTCGACGCTTGCAATCTCCACTGATGATGAACTCATTAACAATTTCATTTAATTTAATGTGATCCAATAAATCGCCATACATGGCGAGAATAAGAAGATTGTTCATCCGCTCCTGGGACATTGTGCTTCTAAGATAATTCTTGAGACGTGTGTGTGTGTGTCTGAGACACACACACACACACACACACACACACACACACGCTCTCCAACGTCTCCACCAGTGAATTTCACCCTTGCTGGAAGCGATGCTGGCCTGCATCCACTGCTAGCCATATTATTTGTGTGAAAGCGTGAAAATTATGAATCCACGGACTAAAAAAGAAACCACTGTAACCTTACTAAGTGTCAGAGTCTGGGTCTATGCTCAACTCATAAAAGACAGAAAACCAACAAAGAATGCTTATTTTAGCGGGTTTGCACGAAAGGTAAGGTTAATATGGGCAGCGAATCTCTCTACCCTATTGCTCACAAACTGACTACATATGTTCACGAAAAGGTAAGGTTAATTCTTAAATTAACATGGTCTCGATTGGTAGGGCAAAACCATATGTTTGCCCTACAAAAGTTTTCTTTGGTAGGGCATTTGCCCTACCTGCCCCCCCACTTCCGACGCCTATGCCGGCTTGCGAAATTATATCCCGGTCGACAAAACCAGAAGCCTACTATACTTCGTTTCCTTAAATTTGCTGCTACAGGCCAGGTGTCATAAACTACGGTTACAAGGCTACTCGGATAAGAAAAACTTTCGGCAAATGAAAACTTCTCTGTCTTCAGGAGGTTTGTTATAGCGAAGTTGTACTCTAAAGTACTAAAAAATACCTGCGCTTGGTACTGTTCCAAGATCACGTGACCAGGGAACTCAGGTTCAGGCACTGCCGCGAACTTCTCTATTATTAAAACAAGCAGATCGACTCCTTGGAGGCGGAGTGGGTCTGAATCACTCGTGTAAGATAGGGATGAGTTCCATGCTCTCAGAAAGTTATTGGCTGGGCAAGTTCTTTAAGGACATACCCAGCTTATTCTCATTGAGTTAGAAAGGTTTTCTTGCGAAAATTTTATTGCAACTGGACGTACAATACTTAAAAAAAAGCCCCAGTATTTAGTGCTACGCTAAGAGCATGGTTGCATAAAACGACGCTGCGGGACAGTAGCGTTCCCCAGAGACTAATAGTGGGATACATTCGCTCAACTGCCGTGGCGTTAAGTATTGGAGCTCTGTTGTCGTCCTTCTCTTGGAGAGTACACATATTATGTTATCGGTGATGTCTGAACAACTTTTGTACTACTATCGTTATTAGGTGCCTTTAAAGAATATTAAAAATCACAGAAATTAAATGCTGCTTATGCGACATGACACGCTACACCGGTTTTCTACGCCAGCGAGTCTTCATATTGTCGCTTTTTAGAGCCAAAAATATTGGTATGTATGTTGAAATAAAGTAAGATCAGGTAAATTTTTAGATTTTTTTGTCTATAGTACCGTGTTTCATGTAATTTTTAGCAAAACGTTGCCAAATTTCCGACAGCGTAAAACTGGAACTGTGTTAAAGGAGATCGCTTAAATGAGGGACTCATTGTTCTTCCTAAAGAGCTTTTTGAGCGTTGGTTATTTTCCAAGCATGAAAAACTTGTCACTTGAGTCTAACAGATGGGACTAATTTCGGATAGGTTAAATTTCGATTTTAAAAAATCTATTTGTACGGCTATCATACTGTACTTACGGCAGTGCGGTAAATAAACCCTGATCAGTAGAAACAGCTAAAGTGGAAAAAATCGTCTAAGTAATACTATACACGTAATTTATTATGTAGTTATCTATTTTCTTTTTGAAAAAATACGTGTTAAGATGACTGACTTTAATAGGAAAACAAGTTTTTTTTCTGGTCAATGTTTTATTTTTGGTTTGCTTCGCCGAAAAAATCTGGCAACCCTGGCCTAAAAGGGAAAAAAGAACCAAAATAGATGGGAAATCAGTTTAGGCGGGTTAGGTAACGCGGAAATTTTAAGTACTGTAATTGTAAAATAAAAGATGCGGTTATCATGTTTGACTTCGATAAACCATCAACCATTCCTATACTCTTCTATATTTCGTACATTTAGCCTCATGAGTACTCCAAGGAACGTAAGTATTGAGCTT
Organism: Triops longicaudatus; assembly: GCA_022885665.1. NCBI lineage: Eukaryota > Metazoa > Arthropoda > Branchiopoda > Notostraca > Triopsidae > Triops > Triops longicaudatus. The sequence continues at coordinate 47,717 of JAGQDJ010000179.1, forward strand.
TGATAACACGAAAGATGTGATCTGAAATTTATTTTGATACTTTTCTAGATTCGAAATCTGTGCACTGCAGGATTTTCAAAGACAGATCTTGCTGACTGCCGAGATGGACAAGAGACGAGGCTACTTAACCAATTGAAAGCGCGTATTAATGCCACTGGTCCAATTACCGTAGCCAGTTACATGAGAGAAGTGCTGGCCAACCCCCTCTCGGGCTATTACATGAATAAAGACGTTTTTGGGTCTCAGGGAGATTTTATAACGTCGCCTGAAATTAGTCAAGTGTTTGGAGAAGTAAATCAATAAAGGTTTTCTTGCCATAAATTTGTTTTGTACAAGTTTGTTTTCTTTTTTTTTTTCAGTTAGTTGGAATATGGATGCTAAACGAATGGCGCAGAGTTGGCTCTCCGAGGCCGCTTCAATTGGCTGAATTCGGCCCTGGACGTGGTACTCTCATGGCTGATGTCCTGCGAGTATGCGATACAGTCAAAGCTCCTTATTTGTTTGGGATACGTTCCGGCGAACATCCGCGGATAAAGAAAATCGCGAATGAGGAATGAAAACTTACTTTGGAAGATAGGAATACGTTCCAAAGTTCCAAATAAGGAAGATAAAAATTACAAAAATTTTCCGTCTCGGTCTACTTTTCACAACGGTAAACTTAATTAATATTAAGCTGATTTATCTACTTTAATTATTAGGTCGTTTTTTCCCGTTTTACAGCCTTTTGAAACATTGCAGCTCAGTGCCCAGTTAGTAGTTTTTATTCTGAAAATTACAGTTCGCACCATAAATCGAACACATTTTAAAAAATATTATAAATTTACAATTAAATTTCATCCCTTGGCATAGTTTTGCTAGTTTAGTTGTTGTTAACTTTCTAATAACTAATTATGACTTAATTGTATATGTTACATTAAATCTTGTCAAAAATGTCAGTATCGCTCCCAACTTAAATACTCTTGCTGAAGCTTTTTTTTTTGCTCTCCTAACGTTTGTAGTGTGCAGATGTGTACTTCGCTACAAGAGTTGTCAAAACACTGTATAGTGGTTATATTGCTATTAGTTTCTACCAAAAGAATATGATTTTGACGGTTTTAAGCAGCAAGACCTGTGAATCGCGAAATATTTTGCCGCGTATAAAGAGAGTTGGTCTCGGAAAGTCGCCCGCGAATACCAAAACTATGAATGCAGGACCCACGAATAACGAGCTTTGATTGTCCTCAATAACTTTTACTATCATTGTATTTTCAAATATTACTTCTCGTATTTTTAATGTTTCTTTGGTTATAAGGTTTTCGGCAAACTGGAAAAATCGCTGGATGGCATCAGCGTTCACCTAGTAGAGATGAGCCCTTTCCTGAGTAACATGCAGGAACTCAAACTGTGCGGCTCGTTATCAAATACAAAGCACACTCCTCCGGAAAAATTGGAAAGTTCGCGCGATTTGCCTTACTACAAAGCGAACCGTACAATACAAGGACTTCCGGTGTACTGGCACTTTCAGTTGCCGGATATACCAGCCATTTACTCGTCCTACGTCGCTCACGAGTTCTTTGACGCTTTGCCTGTTCATCAGTTGGTGGTAAAATAAGTTTCTGGGCGTGAAATAACAGATATTTGTCATTTTTTGAAGGTTTGGTAATGTATTTTTGAATTTAGAAAACCAAAGAAGGGTGGCGTGAAGTATTGATAGACGTAGACACGCAAAATCAACTACGGTTCGTATTGTCACGGCATAGAACGCCTGCTTGTTCGTTTGCGCCAGTAAGACTCAGTTGTTAGTACCGTTTATGCGATAACTTCATTTGTTGCGTTTTATTAGTGAATTTTCCATGAGCAAGATTGTTTACTGCGTTTTTTTAAGGTTTCTTCTTTAATATTTTTATGTTGCGTGAAATTAATTCATGTAATTTTTATAGTAGGTTAGTTATATTATGTACGTTAAGTTAGGTCAAGTTGAGCTTAAACTAGCTTATAGTTAGGTTAGTGTGAGTGACGTTAGGCTATTTGAATTTGGTTAATCAGGTTAGGTTAGCTCAGTTTATGTTAACTTGGTTGAGCTAGTCGGGTACTGAATAATTATGTTAGGTATGTTATGTTATCTAGGTAAATCGTGTCGTTTGATTGTTCAATAACTTTTTCAAATGTTGGTGAATTTCTTTGAATTTTTCTTTTATATTAGCGTACTGTAAATGGATTGCTGGGTCGAAACGCTATATTGTTTAATTCTCCTATTTTAAGCTAGTTTTCTTGATTTATGGATTTCATAAGTCATTTAAGTATTGGTTGGGCTGGCTAGTTCATTCTAGAGCAGTTAGTTGGGCTGTCGTGTTAAAACAGGTTAGTTAAGCTAGGTAGGCTACTCACGTAGCACAATTATTTTGGCAATACGTGTAGATTTCGTTATGATGTAGGATGTTTAGATGTCGTTAAACCTGTATAACACGCCTAAAATACACTTAAAAGGTGTTCGAAGCTGTGTGTGTTAGTAGGGTAGTTAGTTTAGGTTGTATTAGGTAAATCATGCTATAGAAGTAAGGTTACGTCGTGTTACTTTAGATGAGTTAGGTAAATTTTGTTTGACTATATGTTTCAACGCGCAAGATTGGCCATCTCTACAGTTTTTCGTTAGCTCGCCTAGTTTCTTATGTTGCATTAGCTGATTTCATGTTATGTTAGGTTAAGGTAGTCATATTAGCTAAGTTGTTTTATAGTATTGTGGTAGTTAACTTTGGTCATGCCAGATTAATTAGGTTGTCTTAGTTAAAATACATTGTGCTAGGTTAGGGCTGTTTAGGGGTTTAAACAAGTTAAACAGGAGCAAGATTAGTCAAGTTAGGTTATGTTACGTTTGTTAAGTTAATTAGATTGCGTTAGTTACCCTAGGTTAATTTATAGGTCAAATATACATGGTTAACGAAGATCATTGTAGTTTTTGTTCGTGCTGTGTTGAATAATTAGACTGGGTTAAGTTAGTAAGATTAACTTAATATTGTTACATTAGTTAGGTTGTGTTATTTTAAGTTAGTTACATTAGGTAAGTTAGTCTATAATAGTGTAGGTAGTTAACTTACTTTGTGTTATCATATGCTAAGTTAGTTAGGTAGTTTTTTTCCCTCTTGTTTTCATACCGTGGTCAACATTTTGTTATTTTTTTTTGTGTCAAATTTGCATTAATTTTTATTATAAAACATTCTCCAAGGTCGACGATACGAGAGAAAAAGTTGAAGTCAGCCCGGAAAGATTAAACCTTCTGCAGCAATTGTGCCAAAGACTGGAATCCGATGGAGGTTCCGCCCTTATTGTCGATTACGGCCATTTTGGGGAGAAAGGACACACCTTTAGAGTAAAATCATTTGAATTTACTGTCCTAAATGTTTTCCCTCTTTTGTTTTATTTTACCTTACATTTTCGTTCATCTTTTATTAGTCGTTATTTATTTGCTATTTTAGTATTTTAATTTAATTGTCTGACGTTTTATTATGCTCTTTTATTATATTTATTTCATTGGTTATTATTTTTCCACTTAGGCATTCAGGAAACATGCCTTACATGATCCACTGAAAGATCCTGGGCTTTGTGATTTGACCACGGATGTGGATTTTCGGCAGTTCGAACGGCTTTGTCAGTATAGCTCCGCCCCTTCGGTTACTTTTGGGCCTGTAACCCAGCGTGAGTTTCTGTTTCGCATGGGTTTGAGAGAACGTGTTCAAGCGTTGATGGGAAATCCGACAATGGATGAAAAATCCAAAAAATTGTTGCAAAGTGCGGTGACAATGTTAACGGATCCTGAGCAAATGGGCGAAAGATTCAAGTTTTTCGCCATTTTCCCTGGAGTCTTGGAGCCTTTTTTGAAGAGACTCCCTCCTGCGGGGTTTGTTTAAATTTTAGCGTGTATTTTCTATAAAAAAATAATAATAACATGTCTCATTATTTTGCGCAATGGTATTTCGAATATGAATAGGAATGAACAATCTACTTACTATCAATAATAATACGACTAAGATTCTCACCCCCCGTACCCAGTGGGAGAAATAGGGGTTTTAACACCCCCGAAATCTTAATTTTATCATGGTGAGCATAGGCGACCAATAAGTGTCCTAAAAAACTGCATATGGAAAACACCCCCAGAAACTTTATACCCCTCCCCCACGAACCAAAATCCTGGTTGCGGGCCTAAGGATTCTTTTTCTGTTTCAGAAGGTGTTGGTCTAAAATTGATTGAGTTTTCCCGGAGTGATTTTATTTTTCCGTTTTACGGAGATAGTCGACCCAATAACTGACAAGTAACTAACACGACGAATAACACAGGCTAGTTTTAAGTCCCTCGAAATTTCAAGCAACAGTAGTTTGGAGTTCATATTTCTTACCAACGTGGTGTTAAGAGAAGCAGCCTCACAGTTATGAAAATGCAAGAAAAAATAACGTAAGAGAAATTTTGTTCGAATGAACCAAGCATAGGGATCAAAATCCTACCCACGCCACGCCGTAAAGCGCTCTAATAAGCGTGTAAAGGCGTGTGCTAAACTAGACCTAATGTACAAGTTGAACTCCGAATGTTAATTTTCGCTCCACTTTTTTTTGGGCTTTATTTCGCTGTTTAATTCGCTGCCAAACTTACCTTTAAAGACATAGTTGCCTTAGCAGCAGCGTGAGATTCTAGTCAAGCGTCTTCACACGACAAAAAAAAAAGAAGCTAAAACGCATCAATCCTATCAGTGATTATCGGAGCTCGGGTAGTTAAAAAATTCGGATTAGTTCAAAGCTTGTTAAGAATCGTACCAAAAGTTTAATTGCAAGTGTATTTCATATCGTATGACGAAAATCTGGATCGCATTGAGAATTTTCTCGACTTACAAAGTTCCATAACAACACAACACTTGTACAGCGTTTTGAGCTACCAAACAATAACATGCAAAATAGCTAACAAAATCGAACACGAACATTTAAATGACATTATCGCCAAGCTTCGAAACGAAAAACGTCATCATAGAAAGATAGAATTCAACAAAAACGAACATTTTAACACTGAGATAATGGATTTCGAGTACACATTGATAGAAGGGCTACAAAAAACCGTCTGGCTTAGTGAGCTTTTCTTTTGTGATAGAAAACTTGAGAAGTGAAGACAAGCAACTTCCACGCTTAAGCATCATGAGCGTGACGAGTTACCCAAAATGTATGTAGCACAGGTGTCGCTTCAATTGTCGGCCTCGTTGCGTACTCGTTCTCTGAATCCTCCAAATTCAGAACCTTCAATTGTCTGCGTCGGGCGCCACATCTCGGCGTGGTGCCACAATTATTGCAGTTATCATTAACTCCGTTGGTAGCGCCACTTCCTTGGCCGTTGTTCGTTCTAGTTGTACACGCGCAACACGTGCTGGTTTGCGTAATCGTTGTGGGCGTGGTTGAATTGTAAATAATTGTAGTCCTGGCAGTTGACACGGATACGCTCGTAGTTACGCTTACCGACACAGAAACTGAAACCGACGTACTAACAGAAGTCGTCGTGAGGTTGTAAGTCGTCGTTTGCAAATCCGTTGTAGTTGAGTAAACGGTGCTAGTTGATACCAAAGTATTCGCGTATACAGTCGTAGTCCGTCCGTACAGCAAGTTATAAAGAACGTTACCGAACAAAGGTCCTTTATCGAGGCCAATTCCAACGAATTCAGCGCCACCGTAAACAGGAATCACTGGGCTAAACAATTTTGCCAAGCCTAAAAACGAAGCTATAGCGCCTATAGGAATTAAGATAGCGCTGGCGATACCCAAACCCACAATAGACGGGGTAAATACCCCTGTGTTGCTTGGATTAAAAACAGTATTGCCTTGATCTTCGAAGGGCTCGAAAGCGTTGTGCTGAAATTCATTGACAAACTCTTTATCTAGATGTTCGTTTGACGTGATTTGTTTGTTTTGCGCGTACTTTGTAGCGTCGTGTTCAGTAAAATGAGGGTAGTCGTCGATTCGTTTGAATTCGTAGCCGTATTCCGAAACAGAGTCGATTGTCGAAGTCCACGAAGGTTCCAGGCGCAGTATGTCACGTACCAGCTTTGGGATTTGAAAGCACTCCATGGGCAATACCGCAAGATTCAAGAGCAATACAAACAAGCAGTACCGATTTTGTGGCATTTTGACTCCTTTGAGCTTCAATCGTAACTTCTAACTGTCTAACACAAGAATTTGGCACTAATATTACAAGAAAGTATGACTTTCTGAGTTAAGCCGTGCTTTTAGGATTCTTGGGAGTTAAGAAAACGTAAAAACGTCCGATTTGGATGTATTTCGTGGAAAATCACCGTCCAGAAGTTTTGAACCCTTTGATTGTGGCACTTTATAGTAGAATATTATGCAGTCCTTTGATTAGGTTCACTTTACGATGGTAATTGTTGCAAACGTGGAATTTGTTAGCTTTGAGGTGGTAGTTACTGCAACACTTGGATTTCATGCATTAGAAATTTTGATGAGTATTAATGCAAAATTTGGATTTGGAACACTTTCTGAGTGTCTTTCAACTCGTTGGTGTCTTTCACTTCTGCCAAATTTGCAAAGCGAGGATGACAGCTTTATACTACCACCGCTTTTTAAAGCTTGAACGCGTTTTCTTTCCCTGTTTTTCAGTATAGCTTGGAACCAAATTAGCCCACCAGCAGAAGATATCGCATAAAACCAAACTTTCATCCTATTCTACGCCAAAGCTAATGGTTCTGACGGCGCCTATTAGTAGACCGCATAAGCATTTCTTCTTTGAGCTAATAAGTAGTTTCCCTTCTCGGAACCTTCGCTCCGAGACATATTTCCATCAGCTTGTTAGCGGAATATATCGCGATCTACTTTCTCAAGCTTCAAGGGTCAGTATGCGGGAGTCGTGTGTTGTACCTTTGACGAATAACGGGCTTTCCGCGCTTAACTGCTGAATAATTACTACGTCGTAAGCTTTCTGACTTTTTGCTCCAGGTTTTTTCGTTGCGGGTAAGTTTGCACGTTGGCCTACAATGGGTTGTGTTGCGAGTCTTTTTAGGTTTCCACAGCTCCGGAATTGTTAAATAAAAGAAAATGAGGTAAACCAAAACCTTTTACCTGAGCAGCGAGGCATTGTTTTGTGGGGCAAAACACGGAGATTTTAAGGAATTAAGTTTTTTCGGTACCCTGAAGGCAACAAAGCAGTAACTATGAGAAAGATTGCAATTTTAATCCCTCGTCTAGTTAGTTAGCTGTCTTTACGAGTCAACCAGGTATTTTACAGGCAAATAAAAGATTGCACTGAAAGATTGTTTCCTTCTAACATTAACAAAAGATATATAAATCTTTCGATAAGAGAAGATTTTCGTCACGATTTCATGAAGGTCACTATTTATTCTTCCAACCTTCCTCAGGAATTTGCAAGACGGAAGTTTGCAGAAACACAAGTCAAGCTTTGAGCGATTTTTTTTTTGGCAAATATTGATGTTTCTTCGTTTATTTTTAAAGAAATGGGAATAGGCAAACGATAAGAAACTTCAACAAAAATTTCCATAAATTTCATCGAAACATTTTCGAAATTTTTAATTAGCTAAATTTCCCAAAAATAAAAACTTCCTGATGCCTGAAAGACCTTTCGCAGTGTTTTGTCGGATATCTGTTAAATAAAATAATTATTCGTGGATCAATCAACTCTTTCATGCACTGTCTAATTCATTAATTGGATATGAATTGTTAAGTATAGCATTAATTTGAAAATATTAGCGGAAAAGGCGCAATGTACGTTCAGAATAACGTAAATTGTCAAATCTTGAAGATAATTGGCGTTAGCAGAAAAAGTTTCGTGGAAATTTACGACTTTCCCGCTTAAATTCCAAGTTACGGTGCCAAGTCTTGCAGGAAAGTAAACAGTGACATGATGTGTAAAAAATTCAGATGACGGTTCATCGAACATTTGCGGCACACGTGATATCAATCAGCAGATCCAGAGCATGAAACCGAAACACATGAGCGCAAGTCTAATACAACGCTCTTTTTGTCGCGTCAAATGCTACCGAACACGAAATAAAAACTACAAAATGTCACACATGTTGATCCAAAAGTCATGAGCAAATGAACAAAGAAAACTAATAAACATTCCTGCACTTAAATCTTCCTCAGTATACAGAAATTTTAAAAACATTGGACATTTCTTTCTTTGTTATTTTTTAATTTAAAAACAAATGAAGTGACTACATTGAAAATTTGTAAAACGATCAGCATTTTCTAACATAACCTTTCCTCTGCCAAGAGTCAACGAACTTTTTGGATGTTTAACACTTGCCTGAAGCCTGGATAGTCCCAAAAGGGCGTCTGAATTCAATTCTAGTTGCGTAAGACACTCGCTGGTATTTAAGGTTGTTTCATTATATACCTATTTTGTTTTACTTTTTTTTGTTGCTTTTATCACTGTTCTATTATGATATGTTAAACAGTTATAATCTCATGTTACAAATATTACAAAATTAGATGAGGAAAATTTGGCTGACATTGGCCGTCGTCCGCTGTACTCGATACGTTCTTATTATCTAGCATAAAATCTCGCACCGTCACTAATTACGCATATGGTGTCGACTACTATCTTCGTACCTTTCAGCTAACAAAAAATAGTATTGTAGGGTTGAACGCATCCTTTGCCACACTAATTTTGTTTCTAAAGTTAGAAAATCTTAAGAGGATGGTAAACCTAAGCCCCTCGACGTTTTCTTTTTACTGCTGAAGTTAGAAAACGGACAGATGTGGTTAAGGAAAAAAACTTGTTTCCTTTAGAATGGAATGCTTTTACCTGTTATCAACGTTTGGGCCCACCATAGAAGCCTTACAGAGCCATTCGTAACGCAATCCTTAAGTAAACACCACACTTTTATCACTTCCTTGTACAATTTTAAAGTTTCGGCCATTGTTTTTACGAGTTTGGTGCGTTAAATAAAGTTAAGTACTTCTATTTCAAGGTTAAGTGGCACAGTGATACCTCGTACAGCAAACGTCTCAAACAACGAAAAACTCGTATAACGAACTGCATTGCGGGAATAAAATATTTGTACAACACACTTCGTCTCTTACAACGAACTGCGAAAAGGCGCTCAAAAATCGACAAAGGGAAGACACGGGAAGAGGATGAACAGGAATCTTACCGCTAAATAAGACAACTTAAGCAGGAGAGACTTGCGAATCGAAGATGTTTGCCTTCAATTCAAAACGCCAGGAAAAAGTCAATAATTGGAAAAATTTTGGCCAACGAATAGTTTGTCTTGAAATCTAAGGTAGCGAAAAGTATGTCATGAGTTTCTTCACTGTGCACAAAGTTGATTAATGTTAATGGAGAACTTGTTTTAACTTAGATCGTTCAGGTGGGAATGGAAAAAGAAAACAGATTAGGTAATGTATTACATGAAAGCTCAAGACATCTACGAACGCAGCTATGGAAAAGAGAAAACAGTAATCTGTCCCATGTAGATTATTTTAAACGTGATTAAACTGAAATAATTTAGATCCCTAATGAAACCTTGTCCATCGAAATCAACTCTTATTTTCTGATTTTTTTAAAAGTTTTTCACGCTTTTCAAACCAATATTTGATGTTCTGATTCATGAGTAAGATTCTTGGATGGATTAAAGCAATTTCGAAACATTCTTACGGAATTTAACATTTTTTACAACGGACGCTTTTATAGCAAACGCCGTTCAGGTACGGATTGGATTCGTTATAAGAGGCATCACTATACTGTACAAGTAAATTTAAGCGTGATTGTTAAACTTTTATCAACTATTAGTAATAAACTTCACTTTATAAAGCTAAAAAGACATAAAAGTGCCTTAACTGATCCTAAAACAACAAATAATGTGACATTCGTTACTTGAACGGGCAACAAAGAATTTTGAGCGTTTTAGAGTTATGATTACTTTAAAAAGAAAAGCAATTACAGTATAACTCCAATTTTGCCTACACCAATTATCAATTATGGATACTCTCGATCATGTCAGTTGCTTTGACTTCAGTTCTTCCTTCGTCAAAAGATAATTTGTTACTTTAATTTTGAAGCTTTACTCATGGGTAGGACATTTTTCCTTAATGATCTTCAAAAAGAATAATTGAGAGTATAGAAGGTTACTGTCCGACTCCGGAATTTTCAAACATTTTCCTAATGCAAATAGCACGTGATTTTGTCAACTATCCTACGGTCGCGACCAGTTGACAAAATCTACTAAGTGTAAGATGTCCTTAGCGCTAAAAGATTTGCACTTCAGAAGTTGAAACTTTCAAAAACATTCTTTTAAAAAGTGCATAAAAATTTCGAGGTGAAACTTGGATCTCAACATTTCTTGGAACTCGAACATTCGACTCTTCCTAAAGAAAGATGTAGCCTGCAGCACAATTAGCAGCATAGAAATCCAGGAAAATTTAACTGCTTTTAAGTACTAAGGCAAAAGATCACTAACTTTATAGCTGCTATAAAAAGTGTGGTACCTATAAATAAAGTAACTACGTCTGACAAGAGATTTAATTGTCACTCAAAAACAATAGTAAACGCGTAAGCTTTTGTTCGATAGCATATTTAACACTTACGCTGAAAATTTCATTAGTTAACTCCTAATTATAAGATAAGCTATCGCGTTGGAGATTATTAATTGCACGAGGAAATAGGACTAAAATTTGTCGTCTTAATCGAATCTTATCTAGAAATACGGTTCTACACTTGATCTGATCAAAACTCTAATTACTGAGGTCTAACTTGTTAGTCACATGAGCTAGTTATTGCTTTAAGTCCTATCAAATTTTCTCTGAAATGAATTTCAGAAACCATTTAAAATGGAATGATTTCGTTCAATGTTAACTTTAAAAATAAATCCTGCAGAAAATGGAATTTTAACAAGCTCTAAGTTTTGTATTCAAGTAGAAGTCTTCTGTGCGCATCACGTGAAACTTCGTTTCTCCAGCTCCAATTTCTTCGCTGATTCGAAGAAAAGTTTGTAAACTCAAAATCAGTTGCAAATGTATTAGTAATTCGGTATTTGGTGCTACAACAAATCCATTACACAAAGTAATAAATTCAAGGAAATTACGTTACTATGATTCAAGGAAATACATTCTGCTGAAAAATTACGGTAATAAACACGATTACATAACACTGTTACACACACAACGAGCCGAGAACAACAACAAATCGTTATTTTTAGCAAACAAGCATTCACAGAACGTCTAAAAGCCGTCAGAGTGAGTAAAAAAATACCTTTCCAATTAAATACTTCACTAGCACGCAATACTGTCACTGTAAGACACACAAATTCAGTAGTACTACAATTAAATTCTTCGCTATGCATCTCTTTTTCTCTATTTTGCTTAATTTAAAGCAGTTTGAAGGTTTTCATGACAAAACTCGTTCATCGTCTTCGTAGGTTGTATTACCACCACATTTTGACCTTTTTTCTCTTCGATATCCGAGTATTGCTTTCTCTTCCGTGCTGAGCAAGTTGGTACACCGTTACAGTTGCAGCTATTCCCACCGTTGCCTTGTCCATTGTTGGAATTACTCCTGCAACCGCAGCAAGTTACCGGCACCGTCGTCGAAGCAATAGTTGTCGCTGTACATTGCGATACCGTGGACGTACATCTCGTCACCGTACTAGTACTACTGGCTGTACACGCAGTTACTGTACCCACACTAACAGTACGTACAGAAGTACACGCGGTGAAAGTCAGTAATCCCACTGTGACGGTATCGGTATAAGGTACCGGCACGTACTCGGTTTGGTACACCGTCGTATACCTGTCCTTCATGAACAAACCGTTGCCGATGCCGAAACCGGCCAATTCTGGTCCTCCCGCTTCGCCTTTGTTTAGGTAAAAACGTGGTAAACGTTGTGAAAAGTACGCCCACACAGCCAGGGGCACGAAAGCCACGCCCATGAGACCCACAGCGAGCATTTTGGGTATGGATAAAACTGCCAGTACCGAAGAACCCAACGTTTCGAGAAAGTACCGGTCCTGAGCGTCGTCTTCGTCTTCAAACTCGTTGTCCTGTACATCGAGTACCGGGAATTGCTGGTACTGGGCCTCGTTGCCGTAAACCATCACAGGTAATGCGCGGTCTGACTTCAATACCGGATCAATACTCGAATCGGCGCTATCTGCCGGGCTCCACGATGGCTCCAAAGGGAAAATCGAACGAATTAACTGTGGCATTCCGTAACTTTTCACTTCTTGAAGGATTAAAACGCCCACTAACACTGTGAATATGTACTTTTTAGCGAAATACATGTTCAAAGTGCTGAGTTAAATGTAGTGTAACTCTTAGATTACGTAAATAAGTCCTGAATTTTGTTACTCTCTCCGACTAGCGTATTGAATTACGGTGGAAAGCCCTGAATTTTGTTAAGCTTGAAATTTAGTTTTTAAGGAACTTTAGCTAGATTTTTCGAGAAATTCACATACAAGTCGTAGATGGCTTGAAAGTTTGGATGATCCTTTGGTACTGTCCGCAAAAGTACCTTAACATCGTCTCTAATGTAGTGTCTCGCACGCACTTGCGTGTTATAAGAAACTAGTCTTGTAGACTAGAAAAAAAAATCACTTTTCACCCAAGCCCAGCCCCTTTTTAACGTCCAGGCCAACTATATACGGTGTATAACGGTTTACGACGCCCTCGGGTGCTAAATTGATAGCCTCGCATGTAAGGATTGACCTCAGGTGTCTACCTGCTTAACCAACGAGGTCCTTTTTTTGCCCTTTCACACTTTTTTTTTTGTTGAATTCGTGTTATAAACGCGTTTTAGTTGAAATCCGGCTTCAGTCACACTTAGTTTCACAAAGTTCCAGAGAAGTTTTACGTTTCTTGTGTGTATTAAAACCCTAATTACATCTTGAGCCATGATGTTTGTAAGAGTAATGAAGGTTAGTTCTTTTTAGGACGCATGTTCTTGAAGTTTTTCTGCTTTCTAAGATTCTTTTTCGGATGCGGCTTACGAGATACGACTTCTAAATACAAATTCAAAGATTTGTTTGAATTTCTGCTAAGGACAATAGAAAATTTTACCTCCTAAGTCTTCTGCAGGCTTTAGCAAAGGGTTGAATAATAATTCTAAGCAATCGTGACCTTCGGAATCGGCGAGTTTAGTGATTTTGGCAGGAACGGGAGTAACGGCAGTCGAAGCGTTGGATTTTTTCCGTTTTTTGCCCTTTTTCTTTTTCACTTCTTGGAGCCTTGCGTCCTTTGTCTCGTCACGAATGATGCTTTCTATATATACATTCACAATGCTTTGCGTAAGTTTTCTAATTTAAGCCGTTATTACTCACCTCCCATGTCAATTTCTTCATATTTAATCACGATTTTTTCTTTGACCTCGCTAATTATAGAGTTTTCAGGAGAAACAGGGACTTCAGGCTGTTCCAAGCCCAGTTTATTCCAAAATACTTTTTCGGAGCCCTTTTCAAGCAAGTTGGCTCGTAATCTAGGGAAACAAAAGAAAAGGATTATTAGAACAGTTAAATTGGTTTCTAGTAGTAGTTAAAACTTATACAATTTTAAAGTAGAATCCAAAATTAGTTTTAACTTCGCACTATTGAATAAAGAAACTTACAATGATAACATAATTGCGTAATGGCGTTCCCTGGCAAGCCACGCTTCCAAATCTGCTGGTAAATCGTAGTTTGGTGGAAGCCACGTGGCTTGCGATGCAGGAAAATGAGGCAGAACTGATATAATTGCGCTGTAAATGTTAATAACTCTCAAAAGCATGGCTTGGAACGTCGACCTAAAGACAGAAGATATTTTTTCTTAATTTGTATACTTCAGACTTTGTTTTAGGCCATTTTTTGTGTTTTACAAGTTTTTCTACTACTTGTACTGTAACTTAATATAACTTGTTAATATTATAATAAATTCCACTTTTGAATACGTAATTCGAACCTTTAAATCTACTTCTTTAACGTTTTAGCTCAAATTCGTACTTCCTTGTAAATGCAGTAACCCGATTTGGTTGACTCACAAATTTGCTGTCTTTTAGAATGAGAATTTCTTGGACTTTTACATTTGAGTAAACTTGCATTGGAAATAGATGCGAAAGGTACAATTAATTCCTAGGTTCGATGTGACAATTCGATTAAAGATTATTTGTTTAAAGATATTGACTTATTGTTCTTTACCAAATGCGACCAAGGTTGGAGAGGCAAAGCATCGATTCGCTGACAAAGTGGCCCAAATAAATCTTATCTAGCATTAAATAACCGGAATCTTGACAAGCCAAAATAATTGTCGCTGCAAGTTCTGCCATTCCTTGAAGACGGACCAAATAGTACTGCAGTTGTTGCTGGACTGGCACATAAACGGTGTCATTTTTAGTCCCAATGCTGATTTGTTTCACATGTGTTGCAAACTCGCCCAGCTCTTTCCATAAGGATAATGCCATGAAACGCTTTAAGCTACGGTAAATCTGAAAAACGTAATATAATACATGTTCACTATCTTTCGGAGTAAATTACATAACTTAAATGAAATCAAAAGAAAAATACAGATTAAAAATATTTGTTAAAATTAAGGTTGATGTTTGGTTATATTTATCAATAGTGGGTGGTTACTTTGGTTGTTACGCTCCGAGCTTTATCTTGGCGAAAAACGACCTGGAGTTTGTAAAGCCATCTTGACAGAAATGCACCTTCTATTCTAATAGATTCTAAAATTGAAGCTTCCACAATCTGGGTATCTAAAACGCGTTGTAGGTCCCGAATTTTACCTGTAATACATAAATTTTGATTTATTACTTTCGTATGGCTCCTGTTGACAAACTTGTGTGTAAATTGCCGGCGAATTTGAACGGAAAGTGAAGCGATACAGATCAAGCAGTAAAAAAAAAAATTGGAGAGCAAAAAACAAATTTATAGACTATGCGAATTTTACTGCGAAAACCCGCGTAAAGTGGACTTTGCATGCTTAATTTTTAGCAAAAGTAATCTTACCAGTCATAGTATCGTATGAATACTACATAAGTAAAAATACACTAAAAACAGGAAAATACTAATATTTTCTGTCTGTTTTTAGAAAAACGGCTAAGAAAAATTTTCAATTTGAAAATCCGGCAAATTTCACCACTTTCGCGCGTGAACCGCGAGTGCGAAACAGCGGTTCGCCAGTCAGGAGCCTGAATTCCTCAGTGAAGCATGCTATTTCTTTTAGATTTAATTTCCTTTTTTTTTCGTTACCAAAAACTTTCTGTCGTTGATTTGCTGGCAGTTTTAGTGTAACATACGGTGGTGGAATTAACGACGCTTGATTCCATAACGAACAATCGTCCATGCCGGTGTGTACGTACTTTAATTCACTAGTAAACAAGAGCACGTTTATATCCAGACTAGTGCTGTGTCGCTACTATACAGCCATCTGACGACCTGAACAGCTATCTTTCGAATTTCACTAGAAGCCGCTATGGTTAACAAGACGTTAAGAGACACCTTTTGTCAGCAAGAAGTTTCCCTTTCGGACTGGCATATGTTCCGCCAAGAGAGATGATATTTTTATGGGAATCTGCAGGAAGATCCAAGGATACTAAAAATAAGGTTGTGACGCCCCATGGCGGGAAACGCAGGTGGCGCTGAATCATACGTCACAGGTATGTAGGCAACCCTCCTTTTTCGTACCAACCGTGTTAATGAGAACCTTACATAACGTCTTATGTGCTCCTTCTTGACAGATAATGTAGGTGATCCCTCGATTTTCTGCTGAATACAAGTTCTTCATATTCTAAGTTTTGATGGCTTCACCTACTTCTAATTTCTTTCATTTAAACGTAATTTAATTTCTTCCCATTTTAATTAATTTACTGCTCACAAGAGCCGATTTTAAGGGCAACGAATTTACCCGCAGCAAAAAATGAATAGTTTTTTTTTTTTTTTTTTTTTTTTTTTTTTTGCAGGAAGCACATGGCTTACCCCTATGAAGAACTTGCATTCACGTCTCCATGACCAATGTTTTTCTTATTCGCAAGGTTTCAAGCGCGGAGCTACAAGAAATTTCATTGTTATTAAATCTAAGAGAGTTCAAGAAATGGTGCTATGCATAGTTTATTCAAGTCTGCACAATTGCCACATTAAAATCATTCAACACAATCAATTGCTTCCAGCTTAACACTAAACCTGAAAAAATGGGCGAGGGAAAGAATTTTCCCAAAAACACACGGACGACTTTAACGCGTGAAAAAAAAAGAAATAAAGAAACTTACAAACTTAGACACTTGTTCTTGATTTCCTAGTTTAAACACAATTTTAGTTTCTCTTACTTTGAAATTCAGAGTGATAATTAACACTACAGTAAGCACACAAAACTTTAGTATGATTTGTTTACAAGATTTCAGGCAGTTTTCCCTATCCAAGCAGTGGCAGTGGGCCCTTGATCTGAATGCTGCATTCCTATAACGCACCACCTGGAGATTCAAATGCAAGCGACCACGACGGCGGGACCTTATTTCTAATACCCTTGGACCTCCTCTCGTGATCAGAGCCCGATGGATTTTGCACTTTCTTTTACTCGGATGACGATCCGATCCAGTAAATAACGCAAAACAGTTTACGGATCAGGGTCTGATTTCGATCTTTGATTAGTTGCTAAGCTTGCACGGGTATCGATCACGATCCTAGCCGGATCCTGTCCGTTGTGATTGTGATCTGGAACCCACCGGATGGAGTCTAAGTGGTTCATTGGAAAATGTAAATTTCTTTATTAAAAGCCATGAAATCGCGGCAAGGCTTCCTCAGATTCAACCTGCAAAGGATAGTGATCCTGGACAGAAAATAAGATCTAGATTTGCGATCTGATCTGGGATCTGACCGGAATCGCTTTTTGAATTAGACTCATCATAACGGGTCCACCCTGAATGATCGTGATTTAATTAAGATCGTGGTTTTATTTAAGAAGTACCAACTAAAATTAACTGATTTCTAATTACAGTGAATCTTCTGTACAATGTGTATATAAAAAAAGTACCGATGGACAAGTCAGATACAAAACGGAATCCGGCATCAGATCCGGATCCTAAAAATGGATATTGTGATCTATCACGGATTGTGCAAATGTTTAACGTAGACCACTTTCTGATCCGGATTACTATCGGATCACGACTCGTGATCCGTCACGGATCTGTGATCATGATCCATAGTTAAAGATCCGTTGTTCGTTTACTACAGTTCGTGATCCAAAAATTCGTTTTCGGCGATCCATTGCTCGTCAAGTACGATTCATGATCAGTGATCCGCTGCGACGATCCGGATCAAATAGCTATAACACGCCACACCATAGTCTACGGCGAAAATAGAAAGTTTATCGCAGGATCAGGCTCACACGGGCTCACAAAAGGCATCTATTAATGGATTCACTATTGTTGTACCATTGAGAGTACGCTATATCCACTTCTGTGCACTGCACAGTATAAGGGTTGCACAACAGGATAACAGGGCCGTCTCCCAATGTAAAGGTTTTGGTCTCTACTTTCTCGGTCTCAAGAGGATATGAAGGTATTCGCGAGAGCGGGAACGCATTTGTTTGTGGACCGTTTGCGACGACTTATTAAGGCCCCAGGTTGACCTCACGAATGTACACTTTAAGAGTATATTAAATAATACAGGAAGTGGTCTAAATTTGAACTACCATTTTTATTCTTTCGAAAAAGTAAACGGTCTTAGAACTGAGTTAAGGAAAAAATATCCTCTGTAGTAGATACACAAGTGTGTTGCCTATATGGTCTGCATAAAAATAACTTCAGAAGTCGTCGCAAATTTATTTATTCCAATTTTCCCAAATCTCTTCAAAATGGACATTTTGAAAATGTGGTCCGAACTCCGACTGCTTGGGTAAGAGGATACTAATGAATTTCCGAAACGAATAAAAAGAAAAACAGAAACAAACAATTAACAGGATTTGCAACGCACTGGCACAACTGCAGTAGCAAGAGGCACGTGTAGCAAATAGCACTACGCAACCTAGTCAAAATTAACCACATGACGACTTTATGAAAGTTTGGAATTTTCTCACAAATACAGTTAATGTTTAGTATTATATGTACAATTCTGGGAAATCCTGGTACTTAAGCTAAGCACGTAGCTAAAGAAAGTGTTATTAACTTACGCACTTTCTTACAAAAATGGTAACTGTACTCTGGAAAAATTTGTCCGGCATTTTTTTTTTAAATTAAATAACTCAACAACCACAAAGCGGAATGAACGCCAAATTTCTAAAAACACAGCGGTTACGAGAACAATCTCCCGTAGCCAGGAACAGATAACGATACATAATAGAGGTAAAAATGCGGTTGTCAGAGTTTAGACCTTCTCCTCTGATAATTGGACGAGTGATGTAAAAATCTGAGTACGACAACTAGTAAAACGTAAGGTCAACCGCTCCTGAAACTATTTTGAACCCGACAGTCATTTTCGTTAAAAAAAGAGCGTTTTGGGCAATTCGTAACTACGATCTGGTCTTGGATTCTTGTATAGGCCTACTGTACAAACACTTTGCAGAACAGTGAAGCGGACTGGACATTGTGGCAATGTGGTAAACGCCGCATGGACCGGGTCCGCAAAATGCTTTTTCGGGACGGGGTTTACTTAGTCGTAATAACGGTAGCTCAGTGGGGCCGGTCTTGAAAATTTCCGCATGGGCCAATAGCAAGCCAGTCCGCCGCTGGCCAAAATGGTGGCTCAACTTCCACCAAACTTTATAGTAGTGTCCCTTTTTGAAGTAATCTTCTTGAATTTTAGGGTGGTAAAAATTGTATGGTGACCAGGGTAAAGAACAGATAACTTATTCGTACAAGGAAAGCACCATAATCATGTTTGTTTTTACAATACGCACTTCCGTAACCTATCCTTCGTCGTCGATATTTTTCTTAGAAACGATTCGCCGTGTTTATTTTATTACTTGCATTTTTTTCGCTTCGAAATGCCTACGGTACATTCGTTATAATTTTTGTGCGAATAATCCTGCGCCCTAACTGATTCATCCGCTTGCTCCTAAAAGAACGAAAGCTAGTATAGTAGTGTAAATAATACGGGGAAACTGCATTTAAGCTTGACAAAATCGGTACAATAAACGAGACGTCTGGATGTTTCTCTCCCGTAATAATCTATTTTCTTAATATCCTATCCATCACGATTCCTTTTTTATTTTTCGTTCTTTCCTTCTTTATTTTGCATTTTGTTTTTCTTGCTTCGTGGAAAGTAAACCGTGGAAAGTAAAGACGAATATTTTGGCTCTAAAAAGCGAAATTCCGAAGCAAAAAAGCAGACTCGCTGGAATAGAAGACCGATACAGCGAGCAATGTCGAATAGTCTGCATTTAACTTCTGTGATTTGCAATGTTCTTTAAAGGCTTCCAGTAATGATAGAAGTTTAAAAATTGCACATATATAGCTGGTAACCATTTATATATGCATACAATCAAAATTAGTTTTTTTTTTCTAAGATTTTTGGCAACTCAAGAAGAATAAGCTTTCTGAGAGCATGGAGCGCATTCGTATCTTACACATGTTAAATATGGCTCAGTATACACGTTTCCATTTACGCGGTGTTTTCACGTAACCGAGCTAGCATGTGAATTGGGTATACACTATGCTTTACATTTAAGAAATTACTTCAAATGCTCTGAGCAATTTTTTGAGTACGAAATTTCGGACAGAAGTTAAGTTTATTGAAATTCAGGAAGAAACGTTTATTACTTGGGAAAAAATATTTTTATTGAGCCGAGACCATACGTATTGCGTAAGTCTCATAGTTATCGAAGATCTCGTGGACAAATACACTGATTATTTTCGATTTGTCCCATAAATAGCAATCTGTTAAACATAAAAGAAGCTTAAAGGGAGGCAGTAACCCAGGTGTCATAGTCAGGGTAAGTAACAGTGGCTTCTTGGAGTTGCGAAACATCAATAATGGCGGCTGTGGGTTGAATCGGTAACGTTTTGGAGACGTGGCCTGCCAAGCCATCAATGGTGAAGCGTTTCTTTCGCCTGCGTTTGCCGATGAGAGCGCTGCACTTCGGGTAGCCGCCACAGTTGCAGTTGCTGTTGTTGCTGTTACATTCACAACAGATGGTGCTGCTAACCACAGTGTACGTAGAGGTGTACGTGGTCGAGATGGTTAGTGTCGTAGTGGTCGTTATTGTGTTTTCGATAGTGACGGTGACGCTTGAATAGATGGTGGAACTGGATGTCACCGTGCTGATGGAAGTACATGTGAAAGACGTGCTCGTCACCACACTGGTGACGGTATTGGTTATCGTCAGTGTTGTAGGCACCGTAAAAGTGGTACTTATGGTCGTGGTGGAAGTATCAGTCACCGTTAGCGTGAAAGTCGAAAGGGAGGTGGAGGTCGTGGTAACAGTAGTGGTGACGGTAGTTGTTTCCGTCGACGTGGAAGTCTGTGTGCCAATAGAGGTTGACACTGATACTGACACTGACGTGTCGGTAGAAGTGTAAACGTTCGTTGAGGTGAAGGTAGCTGATGAGGTGGACACGTACGTATCAGTGGTAGTTGACACCGAGGTGGATACGTACGTATTGGTAGAGGTCGATACGTACGTAGCAGTGGTGGTCGACACGTCGGTTGATGTAAACGTCGCTGACGAGGTGGAAACGTAAGTATCCGTGGTGGTAGACACATAGGTGGCAGTAGTGGTAGACACGTCCGTTGAAGTGAAGGACGCTGTTGAGGTGGATACTAACGTGGCGGTGGTGGTCGATACGTAAGTGTCAGTGACACTGGAGGTAAAGGACGCGGTAGTGGTGGAAACGTACGTATTGGTCGTCGTGGACACGTAAGTGTCGGTGACGCTAAGAGTAGAACTTGAAGTGAACGACGCGGTGGTAGTCGACACGTATGTATCCGTGGTGGTGGATACGTACGTATTAGTAGTCGTGGAGACGTCTGTGGAGGTGTAAGCCGCCGTTGTGGACGATACGTACGTATCAGTGGTGGTCGACACGTAGGTAGCTGTTGTGGTAGATACCGCTGTGGAAACGGAAGTAGTTGATGATGTCAGTGTTGAAGTGACCGTACTCAGGGAGGTAGAAACTGAGGTGGAGACAGATACCGAAATAACGGTGGAAGGTACGTAAATGGTGGATGTTGCGCATCCGGCGCCAGCATTGATATTTCGGTTCAAACCACCGCTAGAAAACAAAGCCAACGACCCTAGTGGCAGGAGTGCTGCAATGGCGAAGCCTAAACCCACTAATGCGGGTATCGGCAACGCTAGTGGCAACGGAGGTGGTGCTACTGGCTGAAGTGGTATGAATTGCACTACTGGCTGCTCTGGAAGCAACACAGAGGTTTGGTTGAAAAATATTTCCTCGTCGTCTTCATCGCTGTCGTAATCCAAGTTCTGCCGATCCACGTCATCTTTCTTCTCATGTACCGTAATCATTTGGTGGTTCTTTTCAGGTACTTCTTGTGCTTTTTGGGTGCTAGCATGATTGATGATGTCTATGTACTTAAAATCTACATTCTGTTTATTCGTATTGCCGTTCTGTCGATCCGGGCTATGCTTTAGGTGGTCCTTCGGTACGTGTTCTATGTTCTGCGTTTTAGCATGATTGATACCATCAAAATACTGAAAATCTACATCTTGCTTATCCGTAGTGGCTTTGTGTGGTACTTGTACATTTAGAGAACTAACTTGATAAGTATCGTCGAAGTACTGGTAATCCTGCTGATCCAATTTATGTTTCGAATTATCCTTTTCCAGTGCCAGCTGTATTTGCTCCCTAGTACCTTTATGAGTACCGTGGTATGTATTGTCGAAGTACTGGATACCGTGACTCGCTTTATCTGTGGAAAGATCCGTGTTCAGCCCTTTCTGGGCGGTATCCTCTTGAGTACTTTGGTAAGTATCGTCGAAGTACTGGTAATAGTCGTCCTGGAGTAAGCTCGTATTTAAATACTGGTAACTCCCATCTAACTTATTTTGAGTGTTTGCAAGGTACGGATCGCTTTTTTCGTGCACAGCGACGTCATAGTCGTATTGCCAGTCGGTGTCAGGTGTAGTTCTACGTCGAGGAACATCACTAGTCAGTCTGAGTCGTTTTGTTAAGTGAAGAAATACTTTTAGTCCATCGGATGCCTTAAAATTTTCCACTGAAACTGTTAAAAACGTCACCAAAATTGCAAACGTCACAATAAATCTGGACGGTGACACCATTCTAGAACGTTTGTAAAGCAATACTTGGCACTCTTATGGAATCATTTAAAGTTTTGCACTAATGTGTGGAATCGCGTGAGTTGCACTAATTTAAACTAATGAATTATATTAACGTCAATTGACTGAAGGAGTAGATGGCCTTAGATGGCCGTAGTATTAGAACCGATTGAGCAGCAAGATTCTTAGAAGACTGACCCTTGTAGGCCAACTGACTGGCTTTATGAAGTTATTTTCTCATTATGCCATATGTTTTCGTAGAACGCATTGGCCCTTAGCTTCATGTATGGAAAACCGCAATTACCTGCCGGCCTAAGGCACCGTAAGATACGTACGTACAGTACTGCATTGTACATAACGCATAGGGTAGTGCGGAGGCCTTAGCTAGAAGCTTTTAAGGTTGCTTATTAAAAATGAGAATTAGCAGAGCCGCAAAGGCAGTAAACCTGAAAAAAAGTGAAAATTATGTAAAGCTCACTTGTAAACTGAGAGCGTGGTGTTTCCTGTAGACGAACCAATGACTTAAGTGCGGTAATGTCACGTATGTTGCAGTTGTAAATAGTTAATGTTTTGTTTCCTGTGATAATATTTCTCGAGTGTAAAGCCGAAAACGAGGTCTCGATAAAGCAAATGAATTACGATCAAAGCAAAGGGAAATTCAATCGAACGATACAATGTTGATTTATTAAAGAATTCCTTTGATCTCAGTTTATTCTTGTAAGTCGAATTTGAGCGCATTTCCCCTTACAAACGTAAGTATCAAAACAATAATTTCCTATTATTGAGCGCGCACGCTTAAAGAGCGATTTTTGCTTACGCGGTATTGCTAAACACGGGCTTTATGCCGTGAAAGAGTAAACTAAACTCGACCTTACGGACAATTTTGTCCGTAAGTTAAGGGTACTTTCCCCTGCTCGTGCGACGTCGTAAAGCGCTGGACTTTGCCTGCTACAGCCCATCCAAACTTGACTTTATTGCACAAGTTGCTGTTAATTACTATCATATTACCCGATTTTGAGCTACGTGTACACTAAACAGCTTTAGTTTAGCTGTAGAAGAGACTGGAAAACTTAGCCAGTGCATACAAATCAAACGTCGTGAACATTCGATCTAGGTCATGCAATTGAGTTTTAGCTGACTTGTGCTACTTTTTCTGTTTTTCTTTTGCTCTAAAATACGGACGAATCGAATTTATTTTTCTGCTTATTTTCTTTGATGAAAAAACAAGTTATACATACATTTTCGAACTTGAACACTGGAATCCACTCAAGCAGAGTCTTGATGCGGCGAAAACCATCTAACTAGAAGCAAAGTGGTACGGTCACTGCTAACTGTCCTTTAACTTATTGCAAGTCCGATACCTAACATGAAGTCTGTCCGGTCCCAAGTTTTCCTACTGAACTGGAGACCACTATACTCTGGACGGTCTACGTAATTATTTACAAAATCGACGTTTAAGCTATATACTGTACATAAAACTAGTGTAAATAATAGAAGTACGGTAATGTGATAAAGTAGTTTCCCATGTGCCCACTTGCTTTCTCGTCGCTACAACGTTGGAATGTTAAGTACTGATTTTGACTTGCGGTTGTGTTTATTTTAATTGTCCGTTAAACACCAAAGTGATTTTGATTTAGGAAAATAAAGAACAAAAATCTAAATAGACGTAGGTATACCTTAATAGAAAATAATGCTTATGTACTCAGAAATAGCGACTAGTACAAATAATTTTATAGTTTGCATTTTCGAGAAATTTCGGTGATTTTGATGCTCGCTGCGTACCGTGTAAGTTTTCTTACTAGGATCTTTTATCCAAGCTTTTGAGATTTGTTTAAAAAATGATAATGTTTAACCAAAACGGATTTGAATTTTACTTGCATAGATGCAATTCCCTTCACGTTCAATGATGCCCTCTTTTCACAGTAGCACAGTGCTCTACTCACTTTTACTTTTTAATTGTTTATATTTGTATTATCTCTGTTGCAGTTACGTGAGGAGGCATGAAGTTTTTCTGAAATTTGAGCGTAGACTAAAAAAGTGGTAGGTTTAATTGCCCAAATTGCAAAGCCTTTGTAGTATGCAATCATCGGCTGTGGAATGGACTTGAATCTGAGATACCCTTCGGCAACTCTGAGAAAACTCAAAATATTAATAATAATATTCGCTTTGAAAATTATAAAAATTTAATCTATTTTATCGTTATCTTGACTTTTTTCATTCTCAACAAAGGTAGAAAATCCGGTAGAAGAGAAAAAGCTGACAGAAAGGTGAACCTTGATTTTCCTAATACTTTCTTTCCGCGTAGGATACTACATTGAAGAACTGTATGTATATAGCAAAGGGAAGAATCGAGTGCATTGAGTTGTCAACAGTGAATTAAGTCTTTAACCTTGACCATTACCCTTTACGGAAACACCAACCACAATAAGATCATTCATTGTCAATTTGTAACCACTAAACACTTTATAGCCAAAAAAGGACATTTCCAGGCAATGCACACTGACAAATCCATTTTTAATTGTTCCTCGTACAGTGAACCTAGTTGTAATCCAACCATTCGTTCCAAAAATATGTACACGTCGGCAAAAAAAAAAAAAAAACGCTGTTCCTACAACGAACTCTATCGGGGCTTCATCGTACGAATAATTGTTTGGCCAAATAGTGCGTTCGCTGAACGATTAGCTCTCTTAAAACGAGATTCGTTGTTCGAGGTATTACTTATTATACACTCATTACGGTCACTGTCGGTGAACATAAATGTGGTCTCCGCCTGCCCTTCAAATTTGTAGAGTTCTCTCCTGCCTTTTCCGTGGCTTAATTTCAAAATTAATGACTCCATCACATGTGATCGTTTTTGTAAGGAAAGGTAATAATGACTTGGAGGTGTCTTGCTGCTTCGGTGGCTGTTCAAGGTTAATTTCCCTTATTTCACACAGTTGCCAAAACTGTCTCTGATACAAGAGTTAGAGTTAATCACAGAGAAACAGTAAGTTATAAAGGGGGGCTAATATGTACTTTTACAAGCGAGCTGATAATGACCTAGTAACCAAACCAAATCTAAAAACGGCCAAGTTTTTTATTAAAAAAAATATTTTTCAAAATAAACAACAACAAAGTATTTCGTCAAAAAGAAAAAAAAAGATAAGCTACAAAAGAGAAGTGAAAGGATCTACAATGAAGACAAGAGATCTGGAGATTGAAATTATGTTTTGCTCATTTCATGATCATTTTCATGCCTTCTCCGTCTTTATTCAATCGTTTTTACAGTCATCAAATTTGCAAATACAAAACAGCATTCATTTCGTCACAGGAATGATAAACCGAACTAAAAATGTGGCGAATATTCAAGCAATTGATATGAATGTTTCTATCTGACAACGTTACTGAAATTTCTTAAGAAAAATTATTCCAGCATGAACAAATTCGGGTCTGGCAGCAGATAACTAGCGGTGCATGGCTGGATTTGGGAAATATCGATAATAGCTGCGGTGGGCTCAATCGGTAGCGTCCGTTGACCGTGGAATTCCACTGCGCTCCTCTTTTTCTTCCTTCTCCCAAAGATGACGCTGCACTTTGGGTACCCACCGCAATTGCAGTTGCTATTATTGCTGTTACACTCGCAGCAAATCACTGACGTCACCACGATATTGGTGATGGTGATGGTCGTCGGTACCGTCAGGGTCGTAGGCGAAGTTATCGTACTGGTAGCCGTCACTGTGACGTTGGAATACAACGTAGAAGTAGCGGTGACGGTACTGGTCGACGTGCAAGTAAAAGAAGTACTCGTCACCGTGTTGGTGACGACGTTGGTCATGGTTATGGTGGTCGGCAGGTAGATGGTTGTACTCTGGATCACGGTAGAAAACTGGATTATGGTGGAGGTGACGGTATCCAGGGTTGCTGTTGTGGTAACGGTGGTGGTCGTCACTGAAGTGGAGGTTATGGTAGAAACGGAGGTACTGGTTGTTGTCATAGTGGAGGTGGAGATTGACAAAGAAGTCACCGTTGAAGTTGCAGTGCTTACAAGGCAAGTATTGGCAGTACTGGCCGAGCTGGTACCGGCGTTAAAGAACCCTAGACCAGCTTGGTAGCTCAAGCCGCCGTTGGCGTACAGTGCCAAGGCTGCCAAAGGTAAAATGGCCGCCACAGCAGCGCCCAGACCCACTACAGCCGGCACCGGCACCGGCAGCGCTGGTGGAGTACCGGGAACCAAATGGTGTTTGTGGAACAAGTCGCCAAAATTCAGTGAGTGTGGTGGTAAATGCTTAGTTTCTTGCTTATCTTGGTGGTCGTCCCTTTTATTGTCGGTTAGGTGGCCCGCCGAAGCTCCGACAGGCAGGTTCTCTTCATTGTTAAAGTCGTCGTTAGACAAAGTTTGATTCACAAAATACTGGTCGTATTCGTAGAAAGTATCTTTGAAACTGTCGTCACTGTACCGGTCGTACGCGTAATTCTGGAATTTACGGCCAGTACTGCCGGGACTGGACTCGTTCTTAGCATTTTTCCAAAATAAGCTTGAAAATGGTGAAAATATGTGCGAAAAATCGTCAGATACTTTGTAACTTTGCACTAGCGCTGTCAACACTGTAGCCACAAGAATTAAATGAAATTGAAACATTGTTGGAGTTTCAAGTAGCACTGCGAACTGGCTCGTTTGACATAACAAGACTGTCTGACTGGCTTTCTCGACAGTTCATCCTTTTTGTAATTTATTGCACTGGCAGCGTTTGTTGCAATTTGTTTTTCAACGTTTCCGATTAGGCCACGCCCCTTAAGCCGCTACAGTTGCTCAGCGAGTTGTGAAGCTCGATGATTGCCGTTTAAGCTCACATAAAAGCGTTCATGTAAAGTGACTACCGGTTCAGAGGGAGTATACTTGGGACAAAAACTGGCACAGAAACCGCAAAGAAGGGATCTTTGGGACGATTCTTAGATTGCTGTGCCATGCTGTGTGATTTTATGGCAAATATCCGGTCAGGCAGAAAAATGTGAAAAAAATACACCCAGTATACATTTATCACGAAGAACACTGATCTGAATTAGAACGAAACATTATTTCTATTTAAAAAATACCCCAAAAATCTATTTTAGAAAATGTCATCAAAATCTAGATAGCGTGACAAATATTATTGCGAAATAGAATTGGACCGAGATTTAGTGGTCGACACAGTTTTGTTTGCAAGATGTTCGGGATTGCATTCTCGAGTTCAAATGTTGTGAGAAACTAACAAGTGAATCTTGAGGTGTGTTAGTGGCTTCAGTGAAGCGAAAATCAATAATGAATACGTGTATATCCTGTGTTTGCGTGGAAATTTAAATTCTGAGATGCCGAATGGATGCATTCGGTTTTTGATGGCAGAATAGTGTTTGGAGGGTTTTGAATTGGAGATACGTCCGAGATTGATTGAGATTTGTCTAAAACATGGTCTCGGGAAGCTTTGAGGAAAGCTAAGCTTGGGGGGAAATATAAGAATCTTTAGCTAGTCAATAGTTTCTACAGATTTTGGTTATTCTAGCATTGTATCTCAGATAACTCTTTTCAGCTTTCGGTCGTCAAAGATTTTTTGACGAACTTACACAAACCTAAATTTGGGTTGAACCTAATGTAAATTATGAAAGTGAACTTCACCAAATGTAACCTTAGCTGACTGGTTCTTTTAGGTTACATTAGGTTTAGTTTTAAAGTAACCCAACTTAGCCTAGCTTAACCAAGTCAAACTTACATAACTAAAGTTAACGTAACTGAAACCTAAACTTAGTAAAAATAACCACATCCATCGAAACCAACTGAACGTAAAGTGATTAAACCTAACTAAACCTAACCTGACCAACTTTTTTTTAACCTACCAAAGCGAACCCAACGTAATCGACAAAGCCCTGCCATAAAGGAGAGGATTTGAGTGAAACTGTAAAAATTTGCTACGCCCCCCCCCCCTTTTGGATCGTCCGTTTAGACCTGTCCACTTTAACATTGGGCATCATCATTTGCGTACTCCCCACCTCAGTGATGGGACAAATGTACGTTCGCTAACCTAATCCACTAATACAGTGTGACCTAACTTAACCGAGCTAAACCTAACATAACTTGACTAATCCTAATTTAACGTAAATGAATCTAACCTACACTATGCATCGAGTTTCTGATCGTGTGATTCTCAAAACCAGAATAGGGATAGATGTTACAATAAAAAATAAACAGTCTACGAGTTCAACTTGGTGTAATTGGTACCCGAATTCAAACCAAGAAGAGACATTCCAACTTCAAAAGTTATTCGATGTCCAATATTGACAAAAATATTTTAATGTAGTCAATATACATATTGTTGGAACCGATTTATTATTAAAGATTTTTGCACCCTGACCAGTTCTAAGCGCTTAAAATGAGAATGACTCAAACCTTAAACGCATTTTAGGCTAAAAGACTCCCACCCACGCCGCACAAGTGGAAGACCTAGCACTGAATAGCATTGTGAAGAATAGAACTCAACCAGCGTAAGACAATTTAAAGGCGTAAGTAGTACAAAATTGAGAAAATGTATTTATAATGATAAATTTAATGAGAATTATTTCCAAGAAAGATGTTTAAATCATTCAGACTCGTAAAAATCATAAAAGGAAAATTATTGCTCAAAACTCGAAAATGGTTTAAACCAAAAATCTTGGATACCGCGTAAGCCTAAGACCATGCACTTGATAGCAGCGTACACCATAGAACATGACGCCCGTAAGATGAGATACGACTGACAAGAAGATGGAAAATGTAACGAAATCTCTGGAAAATCATTAAATGATGAGCTTAAATTACTAATATGAAAAAATCCCTTACACTTTAAATACGAAAATTATTAGTTAGATATTAAAAACGTGTTACGCTTTAACGCCAACCATTTTTATGTAGTTAATCCTGTTTTCCCTTAGATTATGCCTACGATAGTTTCAACAAAAAAACTGTATTAATGTTAATGAAAATTAATTGAAAATAGATGAAGTAGTTTGATTCTACAGAGTATCAATCGACCTGCTTATAATCATATGCAAGAAAGTTTATATGAGAACAAGCTCGTCACATTCATTTAACAAAAAAAACTTATTTCTGTAATATTTTCATAGAAAATTTTAATTGTGTATTTTATTTGAGTTGAAAGATAAGTTATATCCAAACAATAACAAATCGTCATGGGAAATTTGAGCTTCAGAAGGCTTAAGTAGTGCATAACGCGAAGGAGTCCTTACGAGCCTGCTGGTTAAACCGCAGACAACAAATATATACATTGGGCCGTAAAGGGTTTTGTAAACGAAGCGAAGTGTAGGTGGATTTGACAGTTATAAGTATAGTCATTTCACGGTTAAACGAACGAAAATACCGTATGGTCTGACATCCGGTCTTACGTCTTGAAATTATACCAGAAGAGAAATGTAAAATAAAAGAAAGAAGAGCCAGTATTGGACGTCTGCTTTTTTTCTGTAACACGTAGATTTTAGTGGTTTGGGAAAGTGAATATTGGCCAAAGCACTGGCTTAGCTTAAGAATATGCGGCGATTTACTGTTATCTACAAAAGTGGGAATTAGGTAATTAGGTAAAAAAGGGCTAACTAGCCTTAAGCGAGCAATTAGCCCTAATGGTTGAAATTAATACCTTTTTATGAAAAATTTAGTGGAATATTATTATGGTAAACTTTCAGCTATAATAAGCGGGTTAAATGGTTCGGGGTTTTTATAAATGGACAAAAACAATTCCTATAAAACGAACTCCTGAAATATCCAAGAGTTTCTGACGTTTCCGAGACGGTCTTTGTAACGATGTTCCACCCTATATTGTTATTTCACAACGTTTAGTCACATGGGGACGGATACTGTTTCTTTTATATTTTTCCATTGTTGGTTGGTTTAGTCGTAAACGCTTTGTTGACAAATAAGTTTATTTTTATTAGTTTATTTTCAGTGCAACGTAAACGTGCGTGTGTTTCATTAGTTTTGTGCACTTTTTTCAAACTTATGCTGGGAGACAGGTGTAAGGGACTCGAGTCAAAAGTAATGAACTAAAGTAGTGCTTTTGGTTAGTGGATAAATCACCCACAATTCTTTTGAATGTCTTTTGGATTTGGTAACGGAGTCGTACCGAGAAAACTCAAAAATAAAAATACTTTAAAATCTGATCCAGATGAGAGGTGGCCTGTTTCCTACAGGCTAAGAAGCTAGCTCAGTGAGACAATGTCGCTGCTTAGAATGTCTGCACATTTTCCTAATACGTATCTTTAGGTTGTAAAGTAGCTTTAAAAATTCTGAAATCGATTAGTCCGCCAATTTGAAAATAGCATACCTTCGCCACTAGCAGAGAAGAGAAATTGAAAATTATAGTATCCATGTTGGTTATAAAAAGAAAACTACAGTTTTGAATAAGTTTAGCTGTAGTCAGATAACCGCTTTTTACTTGTGAAATATTTCAATTCAATTTATAACCCTGTATTTTAAACTTTTTTATACACATTTTAAAACATTTAGACGTCAAACGTAGCATAGCATGCGATAACAGAATGTCGCTTTCCGCACATTCATTTGCTATTTTTTTTTCTAGCTAGAAAAAGTAACGATGGTAGCCTGTGAGAGCCACGCTTTATCGGAAAACATCTCTAAAGTTGCTGTACAGGGGCCTTAAGACCCTTGAGCTGTCTACTCCTCAAGTCAGAATCCTTAAGCCGAGCCGAGCCTCAAACCGGTACATCTTGAGCTGAACTGAACCCGGCTAGGTTCAGCACAGCTCGAGCTGAGCCGTTTGCCAACCCTAATTTTTACTAATTTTCTTAACTCACAGTTTCTGCTTGGATTCGGTGTAGAGGAGGGACGGAACAGTTGGAACGTCGGACAAACAGTGCAAAAATCATAACTAATGAACTACAAATATTTTGGAACTACGAACTTTCCATAAAAGACTTCAAAATAATTCACAAAATACACATTGTTGCTTAAAAAGCTTAACTATACGAAAATAACCCTTTAAAAATTTACCTCTGTTAGATACTTTAAATTTGCTTAATACACTAACTAATAACTAGCAAAAATAGATAATTAATTGCGGAAAGCGGTATTCTGTTATCGCATGCTATAGAGATACGTCCGATGTCTAAATGTTTGAAAATGCGCATAAATAAGTTTAAGATACAGGGCTATAAATTAAATTGAACTATTTCACAAAGGAAAAGTGGTAATTTGACTTTTCGCTACGGCTAATCTTATTCAAAACTGTAGTTTTCTTTTATACCAAAACAGAGACTATAATTTCAATACCTCTTCTCCGCTTGCGGCGAAGCAATAAAATTTTCAGATTGGACGGACTAGTCGATTTGAGAATTCTTAAAGCTAGATTATGAAACATATTTGCAAAGTATGTGAGCAGAGTATAAAACTTAAAACTTGGTGGTATCACATGGATTTGTTATGGTTTATCAACAAAGCACACCAAGTAGGTGATGCATACCTGCTATGTTTTTTCTTCTATGCTAGCTGGCTGAAAGAAAGGAAAAATATTGTGCCTGCAAAAAAAAAAAAAAAAAAAAATAAAAAAAAAAAAAAAAAAAAAAATGATTTCCGGGCTGACCGCTCTGTTAAAAGGGCTGGCCGTTTTTACCCATACCCGGTTTTACGATTTCTGGAGATTACAGAGTCTACTACCTGTAGGAACGTTTCGATCTTAAATTTTTCACCCTCGGTTATATGGACCTCTTATTGTAACAGGTCATACCTCGTGCGAGATAGCCTACGCTCATTTTCCGTTCACTTTTTTACATGTAGCTGTAATACAGGTCTAAATTTCTCCTTTTTGCTACCAATTCATACTCTTAAAAAAGTCATATTTGTACTCATCTTTAACTTCATACACACCTGAAAAGCAATAGTAGTAGTTGTAGAGTGCTGAGAAAGCAAAGTCGAAAAACGTCCTAACTAAACGGCTCGTAGATAAACGACATAACTCCGGTGATTCTCTCGTGCTCAGCTTTATACTCGAATAGCTCAGGGGTTCCTAAATGGTGGAACGTTTACCCATTTAAGGTACAGAAAGTACTAAAATTGACGCGTAATTTTGAGAGAAACGTTAACATTCGAGAAATCTCTATAGGGTATGTATGATATATAAATTTCCTTGTTTCTTATTTTCTCCTCTGTCGCAGCTTACCTCTTTCGAGTACCATTTCAAATAGTTAGCTTCATATTAGTCACTGAAACGACAGGGACATTACAAACGACAAAGATATTATTTATCTGCTTATCTTTGGTCCAGCACCCTTCCCTTTATCCTCGTATTTCTAACATAGGTTACCAACGGTGGCTCCATAAGCTGCCAACGTAGGTACTAACTGTTCGCAGAAACTTTGTACCTGGACTTCACACACAGGCCAAAGCCATTTTTTACAAGAGAACCATTTACAATAAGTGCAGTGAAATTGGTCTACGCTGATTTCGCAGTTTGTAATACTTTTCTTTGCTGATGGCTGCTACAAAGTGTATATTACTCATTTTTAAAGTGTATAAGACTATTATGGGCGAATAGCACAGGATACTAGTGAACCCATATCACCAAATTCGCTTAATGTTTCGGAAAAACTTTCCGAGAGTACCCAAGTAGCACAGGTACGGCGAAGAGCTGTCCTTTTGCGACCAAGTGACGGCTCAAAGAAATGTTTCTGAGACCGTTCCTCTACAGCCAACTGTCCGTCGTTAGCTACTTGTCCTTGAAACGGTTGAGTAACGTCTTCATAAGACAAACAAACGAAGTCGATATGCTACGGCCTAACGACGGTAATGTTCGACGGTCTTAAACCTCAGAATACCTTCATAATTCCTCAGAATTACCTTAATTTTCACAGAGCAAATTTAATATTTCGTAAGTTTTATTTGAAGAAATGCTATTATTGGAAAATTAACGTGTATTTTGCGAAACTTCCTTACATTCTATATTACAAAACATAGGGCAAAGAAGGTCGTCTACTTCCGTCGTCCTCGTTCGAAGTTTTCGTCTTCCTACGTTCTGCGTAAAGATAATATACAAGATAGTTTACTAAGACTTGAAAAAAAGTATATTTATTGCGAAACT
This sequence comes from Triops longicaudatus, assembly GCA_022885665.1. Classification (NCBI taxonomy): domain Eukaryota; kingdom Metazoa; phylum Arthropoda; class Branchiopoda; order Notostraca; family Triopsidae; genus Triops; species Triops longicaudatus. The sequence goes on from JAGQDJ010000179.1 coordinate 80,981, forward strand.
AATGGCTTTGCCTTTTAAAAATCTGCACGTCCTACTACAGAAGAAAAAACTTAGCTTCGCATGCTATAATGTAGCGCTGTATAACAGCTTGCGTACCTTCTTGTTGCACAAAATTCATAATGTATACAACTAACAGGAAAGTTAAGGAAGTGCCTCGAGTTATTTAGCAGCGCGACAGTTGGACGAATTAATAGACACAGAATCTTGGGGCTATGGTGTACTGTACCTTTGATACAGCGTAGCCTGAACGAGGTCCCTGAGGAGCAATGCGATACAATTAACATGCTCGCACACCACTCTTTCTTCTCAATCATACCGGGATTTTTCGACCTCATGATCTCAAATAAGAGTCACGGATTTTTAGACTTTTTTAAGAATTGAAGAAAAAGGACAGAATCGAAAAACAAAACCAAGGCTGTTTTTGCTTCAGAAATAGATTTTATATTTACTGTTGTTGTAGAATTTATTATACATGAGAACTAGAAGGCTTCTAGTTGAGGCAAGATAGCGACATTGTTATTCATGAGGCATTCCAGAGTTCAAAAGATAGCTAGAACTTAAAACAGCAGATCTATAAAGCGTGTCGTAAAACAAAATTTTCAAGTAATACAAACTTTATACTTCTAGTGGTGTGTCTCTAATTGGCCTATAGTAAGTGAAAGATGAACTCCAAGGAATTGACGGAATGGCTTTTGACTCAAAGATACGTTCCTTCAACCAAAAGGAGGCGACACTTTCAGCACATACTTTTGACCACGCTGCAAAGTAGTAACCCTATCCTTTTATAAAATAAACGATTTAGACGTTGGAAGAACCAAAAAGGACCATCTAAAAATGCAAACCATTTGACTCGACGGGACGTTTCTTTGACGAAAAAAAAAAAAAAAAAAAAGACAGTAGCTTTGAGCGGATAAATGCTACAGTCCCTCAACGCAAATGTGTTATCCAACTGTTCATCCTGTTGGGGACGTGTCAAAGTGACGAACCTTTTCTACGTCAGTGACCGTTTTTCGGCCAAAGAGTGCTACTTGGGTAACGTACATTTTGTCTACTGTGCCTCAAAGAGTTTTTTGTGAAATATTGCTTTGTAAATTTGCAAAATGAAACTAAATTTTAACATTTTTTGAATTTTTATATTAAGAAATAGGCTTCGACATGTTCGAGATTAATTTTTACACGAATTTTCAAAGAAAACAGATTGCAATACGACACATTAGTTTTTGAGTTATGACCTGACTAGTTTTTGCCAGTTTCCGTTTTTGCGACGTAAAAACATTAGATGGCGTGGGGAATCGATGGGAACAAATAATTGTGCTTGCAGTCCCACCTATAGTACTACGTGGTCCCAAGTTAAGGTGCACCGTCCCTTTCAGACGAAACTGTTTTGTACACATAAATCGTGCCTTTTCTTGCTTCGCAATTGCCTTATGAAGGTTAATTTTTAGCCAGATTCCACTGTACATCATATATGTGAGTTACGCTGTGATATCGTTGAAGGTTCGCATTAGCGTTAAGGATAAACCTCAATATAGGGTACATTCGTTATAACAAACTAGCGGGAGGCTTGGACAGACTTAGTGTTTAACTGGACTAGTCCGGATGATGTCTATTTTTGAGCAACTTTCGGAGTTGAAAAACTCCGGCAGGTCCCTTTTTCCTAGTGCATAGAATTTGCACTTGGATTTGAACTTGGAACTGAACTGTTATGACAGGAATTAAAAGGGAGTTTGGACTTCGATTCACATTTGGTCTTCCATTACAAAATTCACATAGTGTCATCTAGCGAGGCTATAGAAACTACGTCTCCATCATTATGCGTATCAATACATTGTATTGTGATGCATTTTATCGTGAACTGAACTGATCAACTGGGCTGGTCATTTAACATAACTGGAGTTTTGGCGTGTACGGAACCAGCTCAACGGTAATTTTGGCGTGAACCCATCACTTCCGTCGAGCGCGAACACCGCTTTCCATTTTACCGTGCTGGGGAAGCAGTCATTCTCAGTGAAAACGAGCCAAACAAACCTGCCGTATTCTATTCGCACGCCACGCCTGACTCAAGCTTAGGGCTGCGGGTCAATAGCGTTTGAAAGAGCTTGGTGTGGATCGCGCAACTGCCGTGGCGTGAGGTATAAGGGAATTTGCTTAGGTCGTTTTTCTTGAGAAGTACTGTATTACGGAGATGGAAGCTTACCCCGCCCACTGCTTTTATTGTAAACATTCCTTCTTTCTGGTAAACGGGGAACTGCTCAATGTGTATTTTATTGCGAAAGCGGAGAAGAACTAGTCAGTGGATAAGTTTACGGTAATTTTCTTTCTTGAACCTTTCACTTCAACGAATAAAGGAAGTATCAAAAGGAAGGGGTGGGAAGCTCAATGGACTTTAATGGCGCCTTGCAGTATTCGTACGCAAAATCGACGGATTTGCCTAGTTTCGCCGCGAGAGGCGTAATATGACAAAGACTATAGTGACAAAAGAAAGATAACACGATAAACTTACAGTAAGTAAGGTAGTTCTAATCTTCTAATCAGTCAGTCGCATCAGAATTCAGTGCGAAAAGAAGTGACTTGTTCACATCATTTGCCTGGATTTGGACTTTTTATTGACTAACCATAACCACGTTGTGTGCGCCTGTTGCGATGAAGAGTTGGGCTTGTCTGTGATGGAGTAGAGACGAATTGGAATAGGTTCTGCCACAAAAATAATAGTAAGATTTTGCAGTAGTAGGTTTGGATCACAGTAGGCTATAAAGGTTACACAAAGACCATAGTTTAACCTTTGTACCAGCGATCGTCAACCTTTTTTGGCGATCGCCCACTTTGTTATATTTTCGCGTACTGAAAACCACTGGCGCCCGCCTAACATTTTACAAGAGAAACTCGACCGTAAAAATTATTTTTTTTTCGAAAACTAGATTAGTTCGTTATTTGAAGACGTATTGTTTTATTCTACTTTAAAGTGCAATATATAACAGGATGCATTTTTAAGACACTAAAAATAGCAATAATTTCCCTTGTTAGAGATAGTGTGAAGAAGTTATATCACATTATGTAGAAGTACGCTTCATCATAATTTTAGTCATTAGGGCGTTATTAGCTAGAAAAGAGAGAAAATGAAAGGGTGCCAAAAATGCATGAGTTGACGTTATATTTCCGAAAATCAAAGCAATTAGTACTACTGCTAAACTTTTCTATAAGCCGTGCATCCGCAAACCAACTGGATTTTTTTGTCGACATAAAATAAGAAAAATCTTCCGTTTTCTTGTAGGGAGTGGAACTATTTTCGAAATTCCATTCATTCACAAACATATATTATATCTTAATTTTTAAAATAGAGAGCAGAGAAAGTTTTTTTTTAAAAAAAACTTTCCATTACAAACACGCCAGCTCAATAGAAAAGCTTCCAATCGAAGACTAGACTGCAGGCAGTAGATGTTATTGAGCACATGCCAGAAATGTTATGGTCCAACTCTGAATTGAATGTGAAATCGACTTTTTTGTCTTAAACAATGGGGCTTTAAATAAAATTTTCGTAGTTATAAGGAGAATAAAAGAAACCAAATTAGCGGCGTTAACGTAGAGCAATGTAGATGGATAATTCATACTTCGTTTCTCAAAAAGCCATTCCGGAAGCTCATTTCAATGACCTATCTCTCCTTTAATAAGCGAAATCCTGGTGTGTGTGCTTCGTAAACCATTATTTCTTTATTTTTAACAGATTGTCGCTTTTAAAATGGACAGTTTATTCTAGATTTGCTATAGAACCAATATTTTAGGTCACTTCTAGAAGTATCCATAAATTACTTTAAAAAATGTCAGACAATTGAAGATGTTCTGCTTGACAAATAATGTGCCTTGGAAACAGAATGTCTTTCAAGCGATGGTGGTATAGTGGTTAGCATGGATGCCTTCCAAGCATTCGACCCGGGTTCGATTCCCGGCCATCGCATTTTTCTTAAATTTTCGTAATGGTTTCCGTTTTTCACTCTTTCATATTGTTGTTATGTCTAAAATCATTGTTTTTGTGTCTAATTTATATATAAAGTATTATTCAACGTTTTCATTTTTTTTCATGCTATCAAAAACATTTTCTAAGTAAAGTGTTTTCGCTTCTACCGCACTGAGCTTCAACCACAGTTTTCATTGTTATTATTTTTTCAGCTGCTAGAAGAAGCTTTCTTTTCTACTAATACTACTTTTCGTTGTTACTCTGAATTATGAGCTTCTGGTAGTTTTAACTAATACCTGCATGTCTCTCTCATAACCGTTTGGAAGCTTAACTTGTGGCGTAAAATTTAATGAAGAAAGTTGTCATACGCCTAGCGTGAAACGCACGGAATGGCCTGCCTTTGTTTAGAATACGTGTTTCTTTTCTTGCAGTCCTTCTCTGCAGTAAAGACTCCACAAAGAGGAGATTGCGTGCAAGTCGTTAGAAGATTTTAACCGGTCCATCTGTTCCTCCGCTTGCTGCTTGCTAAAAGAAATTTAGAAACTGAGAGCTTTTCGGAAACGTTTTTAAATAGCGAACTTCCGGTCCTTAAGAATACTAGTCTACTTTTGCGCTCTTGGTACACAATTGCCCGTTCACGCTAGAGAAAAGGAAGGAGCCGAATAATAGGAAAGAAAGAGACTTTATGGTGCTCATCACGCAAGCCTTAGTTTTTCTTGCGGCTTCTTCTATTCTACTCCTAATGAGCCTGAACAAATCAATGAGCCAACTGTACATTACAGTACAATTGTGACTTTGCATTACACCTGAGAAAGAAAGTGAAACCAATATTTTCACTTTAATTCTTTTCTAGACAATCTTTACATCAATACGCTACAAAAAAAAACTTTAAAGCAAATTATATTTACGGAAATTATTTTGATTTTGTAGATCTTACGTTGAAAACTCAACGGCGTTAATTCATACTAATACTTTTGGTAATTATTATTAACTGATGCTTGTAGTTCTGTAAGACTTTTGTTCATATTATTTTATTGGTTTCACTTTTCTAAATTATTAAAGTAGAGTAGGATAAGTTAAGCTTTTCTGCGTCAAATTCCGTTGTACAACGACGTAAGCGACAATCTCTTTAATTTTAATGAATGGGCATATAATTTAGACCCTCAGTGTAATTAATTTAGGCCAAGTTAATTGCAGTTAGGTTAAGTTAATTTATGCTGGGTTAAATTAAAACAGGTGAAGTTAATTTCAGGTTAGACTACATTAGACAAAGTCACGTTACGGAAGGTTAAGTTAATTTTAAGTCACTTTAAATTAGGCATTCTTAAGCTATGCTAGGCAAACCTAAGTTATGTTTGGCTACGGTATTTATCATTAGCTTATATTAATTTTAGGTTGGTTGGTTGAGTAATAAAATTTCGGTAGGAAAGGTTAAGTGGGTAGGGTTAGATTAAGTTAAAATAGACTAATTTTTAATTAGGTTGATTAGGAGTAATAAAGGTTAGGTTAGGTAAAGTGTTAGAGATAGGTACATTAGTTTAATTTAAGATCAATCGTAACTTAAGCAAGCGCTACCGAATGCAAACTATATGAACTTACCTTAACGTTCCTAGCATAGCTTAACTAAACCTATTTTAATCTTATGAAATTAAACCAGTCGCAACTAACCTGGCGTAATTAACCCACTTAACGCATATATTCCACCGTGCCCAACCACGCAACTTATCGTAACCTACTTTACTTAATTTAATGTACGGTAGCCTAGCCTAACTTGGGCAAACTGTACTTAAACTAACCTAGGAGTGAGCTAATCTAAATTTAACTTGTCTTAGACAAATTTACTCGATTCACTATACTGCAACCTAACTGAAATTAATCAACTCATACCATAACCTACGCTAACTTAATTTAACTAACTTCACTAAGTTAACCGACCTGACTTACCCTAATTTGACGTACCATAACCTAACCTGACTTAACTTAATCTAATAATCCTGATCTATCTAAACTTAACTTTCTTAGCCAAATTTAACTTTATTCAGTGTAGTATAGCCCATCAACTTGAAATAGCTAGCTTGAGTCAACCTTACTTAACCTAATTTAGCTTATCTTAAGCTTGGTTAACTTAACCTAGTCTAACTTAATTTACCGTATAGCAATCGAACTTAAAACTTTAATGTATATCCACCCCCGTACCCAAGGGGGCTTGTAGGAGCTTAAAACCCCCCGAAATGTTAACTTTATAAGGGTAAGTAGAGGCGACTACCAAAGTGTCCAAGAAAATTGCATAGGAACCAACCCCCGAACCAAAATCCTGGGTATGGCCCTGTGTACACCGTTGTAATTTCAAGTTGTGGACAAATGAGTTACTTCAAGAGAAACTGTGTCATTCGTTAGAGCAGTGATCCAGGCAATTTTGCTGAGTAAGTTAAGGTTTTACTGCACAAAAATGCGTAAAGGAGCAATTGATCGTAGATGGTTGGCGATCCAAGTTTGTAAGTCAAGTGAAATGATAAACTAATGCTGTAAAGTCAGCAATACTTGCGATTTAGAAAAAGATAAGATACACGACCTTGGACTGACTTGACACATAGGTAAGGAAACATAACATTGGAGGCGGCGGCAAAAAGCTTTTGTGCTGCCTTACAAGGGAAAAAAGATGAGACACCGAAACCGCCCTCACGCACTCGCCGAAACACTTAACATAAATGTAGACGTGTTCAGCATAGCAGTTGGTCTTAAAAAAAGGACGTAAAGGAAAATAATAACAATAGTAATAATAATCTTGCCCAAAGAAAACGGGGGACTTTTTCTCTCTAGTTCAAATTAGAGGAATGAAAAGCAACCAGGAACTACTTAACAAAGCAAACAAAAGAATTGAAAAGATATGATTTTTTATACATTAAAAGAAGCTTCGCTTTTGGCTGTATTTCGCTCTTTAATTAAAGGTTTTTTCTGTCTGGGATGATTTTTTATAAATGCTTCTGCTATAAGAGGTTATAATACGGTTAAAACAGACGTTACAATATCTTAATGATTCTTAGAACAACCGAATATTTTAAGTAGTTTTGAAATATTTAAACTTAGTATCATAGACTGAAATGTAATATTTGAGTTCGACAGCTTTAGTTGTCAAAGTTAAATTGAGTTAGACTAAAATAAGTTGGTTAAAAGATAAGTTAGACTAAGCGATTTCTTAGTCTAACTTATCTTGCCTAATGTAACTTAAACAACCAAGAATAAGTCAGTCTTACTTAATTAGCACTATCTGACTTAACCCAGTTAATGAACCTAAACTGAACCATAGGAACTGACCTAAGGTAAACAAAATTGACTGAACGGACTTGAGTTGACATAAAACCAGAAACCTACCTGTTTAATTTGTTCTAGTTTATCTTAGTCTTATTTATGTTGTCTAACCCAATTAATCTAGCCTAAGCAAATCAGTCTAAATGCACACATTAATGAATTTAATTACTTGAATTTAGCTAACTTAGCATAGCCTAACGTAGCTAACCAAACCGAACTGTTTCTTATGTAGTCTAGCTTACCATAGCTTAACATAACTGAAACAACCTAGATAGACTAATGTCTTTTTTTCTCTGCCAGCAATTATAACAATATAAAAAAAAATCTTTTCAGTAGATGTAACCGTCAATAGGCTATGTCTACGATGGTTTCGAAATAAAACTGAAAAAACGAGCTTATTTAACCTAACTTAGCAGGCATAAACCAGTTGCAAATTTCTCAGTTCACTTTTTCCTACTTCATGTTTTTCTTATTTATTTTAGTTATTCATTTTCATCTCAACGTAAAGCCACAACCATAGTTTCTTTACGTTTTAATGGTATTAATGGAATTTATTGTTGATAACTTTCCAAGAATGAAAATGGGCCTGTTTCCATTTTGTAATTTTTATACTCGTTTTTACCTACCGGAAACAGAAGTTATTCTAAGTACATGGAGTCAGTTTGAAAATGTTGTGGGAAAAGGTAGTCCATCTACTGCTTCTGAACCACTCGATGGAACACTACTAGCTGTCTTCAGACTCAGCCATGAGTAGGACTTCATAGGATGCCCAAACCCAGTTTTCGGTTGGACGTATTTCGTGGCAACAAGAAGCTGAAAATTTTCCCGCAAATTCTTAGTGTTTGTTTTTTCCGTACCAAAAAGTCATTGTGACAGTAAGAAGCTCCATTTTTGGTTTTCAGTGATAGCGCCTCCTTTCTTTCTCTTCAATCAAATACCGTCACAACCTTTCGCAAAATCAGGCAAATTCGGTGTTCAAAGTTGCCCACAGAATTCCTCCCTTTTTCCGTCTTATAGCGTACGCGTTTGAGTGAAGGCCGTCGCGGTCAGGAAAGTCACGACTTGTGGTGAAAACTCCACTCGAAAACCGAAAACCCACTGAACGTCGAGCAATTACGGATAAACGACATTAAAAGTAGTAGAAGAAATCAAAGGAAATGCAAAGAAGCGCGCATATGAAGAGGAATACTAATTGTAAGGCTTCATTTGGTTTACTTCTGACGTCCATTTAATATTTTGTGATATTTCTTATTCGCCCCTCATGTTATTTCTAAGAAAAATGACGGAATTTTCTTGAAACAAAAGCGTTCGTCACGGTATAAAGCTTACGTGTAACGTTATAAAGGTATATATAACCTTTACACTGTGGTGTTAGTCGTATTTAGGCGATTAATGTTCAAATGACCAAGTGCAAACTTCTTCAACAATGTTATTTTTCAGTTTTTGTCTTTGTATTTCTTCTTCGCGTTCGAAGGTGTAGCGTGGGGAACTCTGAACATGTATTTTAAAAATAAAGTACTCACACATACCGCCACGGAAGTAAAATTTCGTTAGCTTAGTCGATTCTGCAGATTATTCTAAAGGTTCAAAACTGCTTGTTTACATTTTCTCAAGCATTAGCCGGAGTAGACAAGAAAAACAATAAAGTGCGTTTTTTATTCACAATAACCCTGGTAAGGGGTATTTTATGAATGGTTTGTGCAGAACGTAGGAACTTGGTGTACTGTACGGTACCCAAATGTTCTTAACATAGGGGCTGTCGGAGGTTAAAAGGGGGTGAGAAAGGGGAGGAGAGTGGAAGAGAGACCACACATATTGAACACGTATGTTGTGCATGTCACGTGGGAACGTTGACTTCCGGTCATTTTGTAACTTATTCATTAGAGTCTTTTGCTGCTCTCGGCCTCGACACAGAATTTGCTTCACTCACGGACGACAGTTCATTTCAAGCTTGAATGTTCAAGCCATTAAGATGAGATTACAATACTCTGGTGTAAGTCACATCTGGTTACCGCTATTTGATGGCACTTAATGCTTTTTTCTTTTTAGTGTTAAAGCGCCTGAAGGGTGCAAAAAGGAAGTCGGCGAGTTTTGATGGATAGGTTGGTGTCAAAGTGGGGTGTTAGCCCGACTTGTGGCAAAGAAAGAAGAGTTAACGAGATTCTAGAGACCGTTATGAATAAGAGGCATGATTAGGTCTAATTAATCAAAAAATTTAAAAAGTAAACAACAAGAACACGCCGGTGCAAAAGATTTGTGATAAGACAGTTGAATAGCATTAAATAGTAATGGATGAATATGTTCTTTCTGTCATGCCCATACAAAAATAGTCTGTTTCGTGAGTTATTACTTATTTTTTTTAAATTGAAATCATTAAAGTTAGCGAGTAACACGAAATTAATTAATCAAGAATTCAACTTGAAATGCCATGGGTTGTAAAATTTCAAGGACTGTGTTTGAAAATTTTAAAAACTCAGTTTAAAAATTTGAATTTAATATAAAGTTGAATTTTAATTACAACCAATTAAGTTAACAACTGTAATTATGTTTCTAATTACAACACTTCAAAGTTGTACTTGATTTCTTACAAATACAGTGATCCTACAGGTTCAAAATGGGTTATAAATTTAGCTAAACATTCGCAGTTTTAAGTACTACTGAAAAACTGAAAATGACCAAAATCTTGGCAAAATCTTTTCCGTGAGCCATTGCTACTACTTAGTAAAGTCGTTCTCAAATATAGAAATCGCAAAAAAAGTTTCCTAGGTTAGTGAATGAAAACTGTGTTGCAATATTTTCACCTAAACCGCACTAGCGACCGCTCAAGTTTCCTTATCAATGGAAAAGGAGCTTGCTTTTCGCAAGATTCCAATCTTTTAATCGATTTCACGCTTTCTGGAGCACGGAAACTTCAACAATACAAACCAAGTTTCTCCACCTTTCCGTCTCCAAATCTTTTCTTTCACAAGTTCTGCTCGAACGACTCAAACACAATCTCCATAAAGCCTCTTCTCTCTTTTTTCTTAATCTCTTTATAATTTCTTTTACTGCGAATCTCTTTTTCTCAACTACTTTTCTCTATATGCCCCCTAAAAACTCCATTCTTTGTTCTGTTTGCCAATAAAAACATAAAAAGACTAATTTATTTCAAAGGGGAAAAAGCTACCGTCAACATACTCTTTTCAAAGATCCCATAACTTGCGAGACACGTTGCTTTGGTAATTAATTTGATTGAACTACAAGAAAATACAAGTTAATAATTAAAAAAACAGTAAAAGTAGATCACAAAAACTCAAACATCTAAAAAAAACGGGCATGGCAGCTGTGATTGAAAACCCTTTTGTCGCACTCTTTTTTTATTAATGCAGGATAGCGCTACAAACTGCGTTTAGGAACGGCATTCCTGCCTTCTTTGTCCAGTATTTGTCCGTCACAAGAGGCGTGAACTGACTCCTGACTAGTGTTCGCAAAGGAATCGAAAAACGGTCTTTTGCAAAAGTGTCCTAATGCTGGCTACAGAAACGAGTACGCTACAATGAGAAGTTGTGACTGTTCAGTGCTCGTTTCCTATGGAAGCTAGTAACCAGACGTGCTGAACCGCTGTGTTGACGTCATTGCTTGAAAAACGTTTGAAAGTAAAGGGAGAAGCGAGGTGGCACGAGGAGGGAGGCTGAAAACTCGAAGAACTACTTCTTGGCTAGGTTTATTGGTGGTAAAAGCTGAGGAAGAAGAGGGGAAAGAGCTATAAAAGAGGGAGAGGAGGTGGGGAGGGTAGAGCGTTGCCCAAGAACGGAAAGACGGGAAGAGGAGGAATGTGTCGAGGAAAAGGGACGGACGGCGCTGTTGTGAACCCGTTCGTAGTTAGTTGGGCCTGCGGCTCTCCAGGCGAAGGTCTGTGTGTTTGAAATGTTGTGTACTGTGATGCTGATGGGTTAAGATTACCTTAGCATATGCGAAAATATTCGAAACTTGAAGTGCGTGGCGACGGAAAGAGCCTCTAACGTTCGAATTAAAAGCTGCAGTTTCAAGTGGATGTTGTGTACACTGTGGTGTTAATCGTGCTAATTGAACGGATTATATACCATTAATGGTTGTAAAGAAGGTAATCAGATAGGTTTGAACTGGATTATATAGCGTATTCTTCTTGTTTAGGCTATTTATACTCATCCAATTGTCAGCTGAAGAGTGAAAGGCAAGTGTGAATGGGTTGGAATGCGGTTCGTAGCTGGAAGAAAAAGGGCGAAAAATCATTCTAATGGCCCGAGCCAGTGCCAGCAAACTTTCAAAAAGATTATTACGAGCTGAAAGATTTGCCGAAAATTTATTATTTTGGGTATTTAGCGCTACAGCATGGACTAAAAACGGGTTCAGGTGTAGACCAAAGTTGTTGATTTATCAACTTTTTCGTCTGTGTGCGTTTTGAATTGTTTTAGCAAGTCTGCGACGAGCTGTGATCACTTCAAGTGGAACTCACAAACAAGACATACAGACACTAAGAAAATATAAAGAGGGAAAATAAAAAAGAATAAGGGGTTGAGCGGAAATTTATAGAGGAATTATAAGCTTAGTCAAGAATTCTTCTGGGGATTTGCACTTCCAGATGAATTAGCTTTCAGAAAAAGTGCACGGACTGGGGAGTTTCTCTGTTATTAAAGGGTTTTAAAAGGGATTGTATGCGGCGGAATGGAAGGTAGGAACGCCAACGCGAAGAGGCAAAAAGAAGATGTCGAGAAAAAGGTTCTCCTGAACAGCAATATATGAATGCCTTATGTAGAAGGCCCAAAGCAAATTTGCTGTTGCTGTGGCTGTCGCCATTAAGTCCCGCCATGGTGTCTCTTTCGTATTTTTTTCCCCTGCTTCTCCGTAGAGATATTTTTAAAGCAATTTTTTCTTCTCAGGGTCCTAAATTGTCATCTTTGCTTCTTTTCCACTTCAACAAACTCGTGGCGCTAGGAAAATGATTAAAAAAGAAGGCTTAAGCTGTCTTTTAAACTTTCGTCAAAGGAATTTCTGCTTAGACGTGAAATAAGAGCTTCAACATTGTGAAAAACTGACAGCTACTTTAGATAATTCCATGAATTTTAAATTTGAGGACATGTTCATCCTAAAATAAGAAATTTTCATTATATCGTAACTTAATTTTCGGATAGGAATTATAACAGGAGTCGAAAATTACCTTCTGAAATGAAAAAGGAACACATTCTTTAACGGTTTGCTTATGTTTCAGAAAAACTGACAAACCTACATTAAGCTTCGATTATAGTTGAAAGAAAACCGAGTCCAGTGTTCGAAATTTAAGTCAATTCATATGTTTTGGGCGTGATTTATACTCGCTCAATGATTCCTTAAAACTGTGTTTTAGAGCTATAACGCTTCAAGAAAGCTAGCTGAGCCATAATTACATGTGAAGTGCAATTTGAATAAGTTTTTGTGGATTTTAAGACGAATGAATCCTATTAGCTCATTTTGACTTGTTTTACGTCAAGTTTTCTTGCAGTGGAGCACTAAAAAATACTGAACGTGTTTACTGTTTCGATTTATTCTAATCCCGCTTAGCGATGATATAAACTAGGTTCTGGGGCTGTTAGGTCTTTGACCAAAGTTAACTGGTCTTAAACCTTCAAACGGAGTTTCAGTCAGTTTAAAGTTTTTTTTTTTTTTTTTTTTTTTACCCGTGTGTTTATTTCTTATTTATTGGCTACGTGTTGGTTAGACCACTCGCAGCAATGATCTAAACCCGATTCCTGGGCGGTTATGCACTGCAAAGAACATTAATTGGTTTCAAAGAAGTATGTTAAATTGAATTTTAAACGTTCTAGTAATTCAGTAGGATTTTGAGTACCTTTCACCGCTTAAAGTTCATTTTACCCCGGTTAACGATGAGTAACGATGAGACTAACTTCTGCGATTGTAAGGTGTTTAGAAGTGTGAATTCTTTTAGATCGGATTGGACCCGTTTACCTCGTAATTGTGTAGAATATTGAATACTTCGCTGGTTTGAAATTATTAGATTCACATAGCGATAACGCAAACTGGATACTGGGGTTATTAGGCGGTTGAATAATGCTTAGTTCCTGAAACCTTTCGAACTCTGTATAGAAATAATGTACAACGATTTTGCTTGGTATTTGACTTATTTAACTAATTTGACTTGATTTAAATTCGCTTAAAGATTACGCAAGCCGGGTTCTGGGCTACTAGGTACTTTGAAGTAAACTAATTGACCACAGAAAGGTTTTTAAATAGTTTTAGAACGGTTTTCTGAAATATTTAGTTATTTTCCTTAATTTGAGTCAGCCTAGATTTGCTTAATGATGATGTAAACTTAGGTCTTTGACTCGAAAGCAGTTGGAGGAATTCTAATTGGCCAGCAAGTCGTCAGTACGAAATTTCGAAAGGGTTTTCAAATGATTCTATGGGTTGGTTAATTCGTGTCCAATGTCTTTTGTTACCTTGTTGCTTAAAATGAAAATTCATTCGGTGATGGGAAGTTGCAGATTAAGTTTTCCCATAGGAAAACTAGAAAACCGAGTTTTTGGGAATTTGAGTGGCATTTTCTTTCTTTGTGTGTGAAATAAAAAACGAATATTTTTGGAAATAAAAACAGAATAAAAAGAGCGCCAAGGCCGGGATTAGCTTAAGGGTCTTTTCATTAAGGAACTCCAGGAGACTTTATCATCTTCCCAACGTGAAATATAAGTCGGAGATGTTTTTCGGGGTCCGTGCTTTTAAAAGCGTAGGGAGGGGGTTGGAGGAACGCCTGTTTTATTTTTCCTTACCTGTTCGTGGCATGGTTATGACCTGCAGAGCAAAGGAAATAAAGCGAACGAACGAGGTAGGAAAAAAACTAGTAGTTGGATTGGCGTTTTAATATTTGGGTTGTTTCGTCAAGTTTGTGCTTTGATTTGAATTCTTTTGTGATGAGGAGTATGTTTGATATGAACCCGAAAGAAGTATGTAATTTGGGGGTAATTTGCATAATAGGGTGTGAAGTGATTGAACTCTTTGTTCCCTTGGCTTATAACTGACAAAAAAAGCCCTGCAAAGTTAAATGGAGTTCTTTGTTTGTGGTTACTAGGGAGAAAGAAGAAGACGCGTGATGTGTAGTAAAGAGAACTGATGTTTTCATTCCCGAGCTTTTTTTCCCTATTACTTTTGGTTGTATCTTTCGTTTTTACCTTATTAAGTGGTGGTAGAGATTTCGGCGCCGAGAAAGACTTATAAGGCCTCAGTCGCGTCCATCATTCTCTCACACTCTCCGGCCCCGGAACGGTTATCAGGAGAGAAAGCCAAACTTCCACAGAGAAGAGAGAATGAGAGAGAAAAATAAGCAGTTTTTACGTGAATGCCCGTGTCAGATAGTATCCTCATTGTGAGGAGTTAAAAACTTGGTCCAGGTTCAAAAAAAAAAAAAAAAAAAAAGCTTGGGCCGTATAGAGATAAGAAGTGAAAAGGGCAGGGGTTAATTTTCCGCTTGGCCATTTTACTCTGAATTATCTGACGGACGTAGCAAAGTGCCCCGAGTTTGCGAGGCCAAGTTTGGTTAAAACGTTTTTGGTGGTGGTACATTTGCATCCAGTAAATCGGTTGCCGCCCTCGAGAAGGAGTCGATTGTGATCTCATTTAAAGCTCATACTGCAGGGCGTCTACCCAATCTGGCTCGAAATCTAGGTAATTATAGCGTTTACCGCGTTTTTCTGCGTTAAACGGTTCTCCAGACTTCCGAAGCGTCTGTGACGTCGTGCTCCTTATAACCGTGGGCACTGTGACGTCACCGTAACGTTTTTTGACGTTTATCTCAGAGACGCGTATTCACTTGGGAAAAGCGTGCGTATAGCTCCTTGGACCCAGGATTTTGTCGGCCACCGTAATATCTGTGTTAGAATCGTGCTGTGAAAAAAAAAATACATTGACCCAAAAATAAACCGTATTTTCTTAACCTTGCCACTTTTTTTTTCTATAAGGGTTCTCTGCGGATACCATTCTGCGGGATTGAGTTACAACATGGGGGACCTGTGTACTTGGACTAAGCGGCTTGATTCGGTAAGTTCTTGGATCTCTCTTTTTTCGTTAAAAAAAAAGAAACGAAACCATAGAATAAAAAAGACCCTTAAAGATCAAATTCAGCTTTATGATGAAAGGTAAAGAGTGGTAAGTAAGATGCAGCGGGCAAAAAGGTAAGCTTGACTCGTACTTCTCAGGGTTATCGTTTTGGGTGGAGTAATGAAATTTACGGTCAAAGGTGTGTGCAGCGTAGTGCAAATTAGAAAAAAGGATGGAAAAATCTTCAGAGAGAAATACCGACCTTTTTTCTTACCGTAGACAAACAAAGTACTAAGCCAGCTAATGACTATGGGTTTACCTGTTTGCCCTTTCGCCGGGCTGTTTTTTTTTAATTTATGAGGCAAATCTTAACCCTTTTTTAACTTTGGGTAAGTAAAAGGGTTGTGTATTAGTTATGAGGTCAGGTGTGCGTGAAGAATAAGACAGCTCCGACCAAGAAGAAAAAGAAAATTTGAAAAAAGGCTAGAAATAGCATTAGCAATCGAGCGAGATGAGGAGTTTTGGCAAAGCCGTGCCGCACGCATATTTATTTCACACATTGACACTGACACACGCCCACATGCATGCATTAATATGTACAAGTTACTAGTTCGTAAGAGAGCTGGTGTTGGAACAGTTGGAAGCCGAAACGATGTTAGATGGAATACACACACACACCACACACACAAAAAAAAGACAGTGAAGGAAAAAGAGAGGAAGATGATGTTTTTTATCCGCTTAAAAAGTCACACCTGTTCGCGAGTGGCTTTGAAGCTCCGAACCGCAGGCGTGTAAAGATTATGTGGATGATAAATTGGGACATGGGTGAAAGGACGCGCAGAGGGAGCGCAATCACCAAGCTTCTACCTTTTTTCCATGAAAAAAGGGGTTCTTTTTGCACACCCATAAAATTCGTGAACAGAATTTATGATTTTGGTTGATAAAAAAGTGCGCAAGTTTTTTTTTCTATAAACTATTTTCTTTTTGGTGGAAGAAATCTATGCTTTTTTGTGCGAGTGGCGCTCTTTTAAGGATGGGCTCACTTCCTGTGCGTTAAAAGAGCTACTCTGATCGAGGGATGTGTACTTGTCCTGGTTCTGTAAAAACTGGAGTTTTGAACAGGATATCGGCGAAATTGTCTCTTTTCATTTTTGTACGAAATGTAGGGGAGACCGGGGCACCTTTGATAGGGGGTAGGTTGGGCAATTCTAATTATCTCCTCAACCCCAGTTTAAAATATGTTGATAAAATGGCTGAACATTCAAAACGTGCATGTGCTGGTATACTGAAAGTTCCGGTGAAAACCGTTAACTTTTTTGAAAACTGTTTTTTCAGCATTTCGTTTTCTTCTTGGGTGTTTTCCAAAATTTGGGGAAATTACTTATTTGCAGCGTTTACCAACAGCTCATAACACGGCTCTGTGAAACTTATTTCCAGGAAAGCTGCGTATTAAGCGACAAAATAGACCTAGAATTGTCATAACTATTTTTACTTGTGTGTTTAATTTTATCCAATTTTGTTAGACCAAGGCAGGGCAGGTCTATCAAATGGGGCAGGTCTATCAAAAAGAATTTTTGACAGGTTAAATACCCTCAAATAACATGAATATCAACCTTAATCTTATTAGTAAGCTGTAAATAAAATCCGTTCACACAGTGTTAGGAGCCCTTCACGGAATACCGACACAGGATGGGAGGCATGACAGAGGGAGCACAAAAATATGCATCGGTTTCATTTGACCAGCTTTGATTTTCTAAGTGTTGGTCTTCTTTGCTGGACATAGCACCAGTGTTTACTTTGAGTACTTTCAGAGCAAACTCGCGTGTATGATCATAAATGCTTAGACCAATATTTAGCACATCATTGAAAATTGTATGTATTATAATGGCAAAGTAACGCGCTACCTTATAAATGAAAAGGAATGTAATAGTAAGTTTAAAGTGAAAACTAATTGTATTATGATATCGCTTTTGTCACCCACGTGTAGAACAGTGTTCGAGATTAAGCGGACGCAGAAACCGCACTGAGGCTGTCTGTAAAAGACAAAAATTATTTTATGATTTTGAATAAATCTGCGCTTGCAAATAGCGTACACTCTTTTCCATGGAAAGTGGCCCCAACAAAGTTCCCATACCTAACGCCGTGGCAGTTGCGCGAGTGTGTCCACTTTAGGCTCCTTTGAACGCCCCCGTCCCGCAGCGTCGGTTTCTTACACAGTGCCGAGCCGTTAGCATAAGTTTTTTTTTCTTTTTTTTTTTATTGAGTGTACACAATTCTTGTTGGCGGTTAAATCGTAGAAATTCCTTGTATCGTCCTAGAACTTCGCGTGTTGTGTATTTTTTGCTTCTACGGACCTTTTCTTTTTTAAGTCTGTGAGATATTTTTGAGATAGCAGTCCAATAGCAGCTTCTTTTTACTGCCTTATCACGTTTACAAATTGAAGTGTTAACGAGAAAGGATGGCCAAGGGGTAATCCAAAGATCCAGTTTCTTTTTTCGTTCCGTCCGATTGCAACCTTGCCTGAATTCTTTGTGCCTGGCGCCATCTCATCTGAATGCAAATGACGCAGAGTTTCGAGTTTAATTTAAAAATGGGCGTGCTTTTCCCTCTGGTAGAAGCCCCTGTTAGTGGTTATACTTTTATTACTTTTATTTCCGAAATTATGTCTTTCTCACCACATTAAAAAGCTGAGCATCGTCTTCCTCCCAAAGAGAAAAGAAAAATAAATAAAAGCTGCTGCCTGACACTGAAATTAAAGTAAGCATTTTCCCAAGCCGCTTGAAAAATGAGCAACACATTCTGTTCAGATGCCGAAATTGAGTTGTCAAGAACCAGCAACCTTTCGTTTGTAATTTACAATAAATCTACATTTTTTCTTCAACTTTCTTTTCTCCGTCTTCATCCTTCGTTCCTGTTTTCGTTTCTTCACAGAGATCGGTACCTTAAGAATTCCGAAAAAGGACCCAGAAAAGAGAAAAGGAAAAAAAAGAAGAACTCATAAAAGCCATACAAATACGAATTCGTGCAAAAAAGGGGGAGAAGAAGAAAATCTTTTTGGATTTCAGTGTGCCACACTGAAGAATGCGATGGTGCGTCATCACTACGAAGGGGGCCATGAGGGGCCTATGGGGGCTGATCCTTTCAACCACCGTTTTGGCGGTAGCTGCTGCTGCAACCTGTAAGTTTTCATCTTCAACCTTGCGTTCCTTATTTAAATTACGAAATTTATAACTCCCTCCCCCCGAGAGATCCCCTTTTACTTTGGGTTTTTGGGTAACCAAACGAGTTTTGTACCTTTTATGGGCAAGAACCTTTTGTAAAAATAGTAACTACCCAAGGTCCCAAGATGAAGAAGACATCACCTTTAGCGTAATTTCCTTAATTAAGACAGCACTTCTGGGGGAAATATTTTGTAAAGGATTTTAAATCAAACTTTACTTTCTCACATCTTTTATTTTTTGCAGAGCTGCATTGCTTGATTCACACTTATGTCACTTTCGTGAAATTCATAAAATAAAAACGGGTGAAACGTAAATTTAAGCGGTTGAAAGGTTTTAATATTTGCTAAAGTAATAAAATTTACCGTTTGACGCCGAAGGAGATCAGTCATTCATTTCAGTGTTCGGCCACGAGATGCAAGTCCGTGCACTGTGAAGTTGGGCTTGGAGTGCAAAGAAGAGATTTTTCCATTAGATTACTGTTGCTTTTAGTAGCAAACATTTCGGCAATGGGTTGCAAATTGTGAATGGAATGCACCGCTGGCACTCCTTCAAGTGTCGCCACTGAAGATTTGCGTCAGACCAGGCCAAATTGCAGGAAAGCGGTGTCAATTCAGATCAAGCAGAAAACAATTGTGTTAAAACTAAACTGATTTCAGTTCATTTCACACTATCGAGAATGAAATCAATTTAACTCACTTCTTTTATGGGATTCTATGAAAAGCCCATTAGATTCATTGGGTGCGTTTTTTCTGACTAGATTCAGTTGAAAGCCAGATAGGGTTTACTTTGTTGTCTCTCGCAAGCAACTTAGCGTGTGGTCACACTGTTTGGGAATTGTAGCCATAAAGTATTGGTTCTTCCAAGGAATTAAAGCCGCCAGTTCACGTCTAAAATGTTCGAAAGCTAGATCCCCCATACGTCAATCACCTCATTCGGGGACGTAATAGCCGTGAAAACGCGAAGATTGCACGGATTGAAAACCATCCGAAATCTTACTCGATTAGTTAGAAAAGACCAAGATTTGACGTTTTTTGAATTCTAAAACATGTTATACCGAAGTATTCTTTAAAGTAGTTCAAAAATAAGGAACAGGTTCAATTCAAAGGAACAGAATTCAATACAGTTGACTTTAATCATTGTGTTATTTTGTTTAGTGCAGCTCAGTTATATGAATTCATGTGTATTGTCCTATTCTTCAGCCATATTAAGCCGAAGAATAGGATATAAATTGCGCCCAGTAAATTTTTAGGTTAGGTTAAGTTTCTCAGGATCAGTTAGATTAAATTGGGTTAGGTTGTGTCAGATTAAGGGAAATTGAGTAAAACTTTGACATCAGAGGCGCCTAAGACGAAAGTAAACGGATGGAAACACTGTAATTGTAATAGTAATCTGTGATGCATTTTTTAACAAAAATCTTAAATTTTTCGCAAAATTCTTACTGATCCTTGTTCGCCTACAACTAACTAGTGCAAAAGTGTCACTTAAAAACTTTCAGATTTGAAAAAAAGCGACAAAAATAGAGCAGCATTTTTACGAGGCGTATAATGAATAAGTACCCGCAAGTCAATAAGAACTAACGCGTCAATATTCCAGAATTAACAGTGTAGCGTTTTCGTTTCTTTTCTCAACTTTGAACAAAAGATGTTGGACTTTTCTTAATTCATTATTCTGTCAAATAGACTAACGAGTCTCAATGGTATAATACCGTTGTATCTTTATTAATGATAGAGGACAAGATAATTTAATAAACTGTGCATTTTAAAGAGTGCTTTCGGTTAACGATATTATGTTCTAGCGACGATATGAAATTAAATGGGGAACCTTTGTATTTTATTAGAACCTTTGTATATTGGTTTATTTGAAGGACGCGAAAAGGCGGAGTGAAGTTTAATTCCCTAGATCTTGCGAGTTTTGCGAACATATTCTCAGACGTTCTTACAAACATATTCCTTGCTCACTTTCATGGGAATATATACTCAGGAAAACCTTTCCAATTCTCTAAATTTGTCTAGTGTGACCTCTCGGCAAAGGGAATTTATTCCAATTCCAACGGATTTTGGACAGTGTGACCGCAGCCTTAGCTTTTTGAATATCTTACAGGTGTTACAAGTGAATTAGTGTTTGAGGGCTGACATGAACGCTCGATTTTTTTCTTTTTTTGAGACGTGGTTACTGCGAATGGATGATGAGGAATAGTACGATACATGTTGAACTCAGTAAAATTACGTTAAAACCCATTAGTGTTCCTACTGAAGGTCGTCAAGATTGTCTTCTTTAAGTAAAAGAGACTTTCAAAGTGAAGTTGTTTAAATATTTTTTTTCTGGGTCAATTATTCCGAATTCAGTCAGTTTTTAATTCAGTAAGAACTTCAGTAAGAACTATTCGTAGTGACAAAAAGTTTTTTGAACCCTGGACATAGTCAACCCAAATTCAACCAACCTGAATTGATTTTAAGTAAAATTTATGTAAATAATTTTGCACTTAAATTAATTCAGCTTAAATAAGATAAGCTAAATTTTAAAAATGCTTCGATAACGTTAAAGCTACCACTTACAAGTGCACTTATGGATGAAAAACATGGGAATATTTGGTTGTCTTTTCGTCAAAAACTATTTGATCTGAACTTTTGCTTATTTGTAACCATTTTCAGTTGCCTAAGTCTGAATTAAAGTTGTAAGTTACTTTTTCTTTTAAAAATTTGAATAGTTATATGTCACTACAGACCGAAAGTTTGGAAGTGTCCTTTTTCTAGAAGTGAAGTATTTCGACGGTTGTGTTAACGTCAGATAGAATGCATGACTGAAAATGTATCGGTCACCAATACTTTCAGGTTCTGTAAACTAGTTGTGTTCCCATGCTTTCTTTTGGTGGGTGGGGTTCGAAGTTCTATGAAAATAGCTACATTGCATTCCAGTAGCTTTTTGTTTTCTGTTCACTTTTTGAACTTTTTAAGTGCACAGGGTACTTGTTCCTTTGTTTGGCACTTCAATTACCGTAGCAATTAATTGGTGGTCTGTATGCTCAGTTTTTATTGTTTGCACTCTTCTTATGTTTACACTCCTTTTTTGTCTGTCGTTTGCTTGGGTATCCCACGATTAGCCGGCGTTTACTTTGTGCGTCATCCGCAGTCATTGGTTGCGCCGCCAGGCGACCGTGTGGTGTTTGAGTGCCAAACGAATGTACCACCGGAACGCGTTGTTTGGCTGCATGATGGCAAACCGCTCAACGCACCACTTAACCTGCTTGAGAACAAAGAAGAGAATAATGCCACGCCAGCGACTCTGGCGGGGACTCGAGAAAGTGAACGCAGTCACGACGTACGGATTTCAGGGCCATGGGGTACGCACTTGGCCGTGCGCGTGGGCAAAGCTTCCCACAAATACCGCCACCAAGCGGGAGACTACCAGTGCGTGGCCTGGTTTGGAGCGGTGGCGCTGACGTCGCTGCCGGCCAAGTTGTCCATCGCATCGCTGGGACAATTTCTGTGGCCTAATACGGACAGTGCCTTGGCCACGCCCTGGCGACGTGCAAAAACAGGGGATGAAGAGGAGGTAGGGGGCGTGCCCACCGGTGGTAAACATCGAAGTGGTGTCACTGACTCATCGGCGGAGAGTACTCAGGGACCGAGCCAACTGGTAGAGCCAGTAGGCAGAGGAGCTTCTTCGGCCGGGAGAACGAGAGGAAGTCATAGGAATGCAGGGAATGGCCAGGATAATCGGAGCAATCCCAAAACGACAGTATTGCAGCAGAAAGTATGGACGCTGGAGGTAGGAGAAGGAAGCGTGGTAGTCATTCCCTGCGCAGCGCCTTTGTCCGATCCGCCGGCTACCGTGACGGTATATTTCAATGGCCGCTCCTTGACTCCCAATGGTAAGTGCTCTATTCTTATCGTTTCCGAGAAAAAAAAAATAGATAGTGCGTTTTAACATGTGAAGTAAGAATTGATGTTACTACTACGTCGCCTATTAGGTATTAGCTGGGCTAAAACCGATAATATTTTCCAAGTTTCCTTCCGAAAGAGTTTTAATTGTAAATAAATCCCAAATATTTTTAACTACAGCACTTGAAGACCAACACCGATAAGTAAGAGTACTGCAAAAGACTCTTTGCAAAAAAAAGTGTTCAATTGCAACACAAGCCTCTATTACGATAATAGTGAACACGTATGTTTCATATTTTTGGTTTGGTTTCAAGCGCATCCTGCGTGTAAATTTACCTAAGCTAACGTAATTGAACGTATGTATGCCTACCATATTTTAGCGTAATTTTGCCAAAATCCCATAACGTAAGGTCACGTCACCATACCACGCATATTTTGTTTCATTTATATTTTGTTCCTACTACGCCAACTATCGAGTATTAGCCACTCTAGCACGATCATTATGCTAAATTATCACACTGTGACCAAAACATTAGTTTCGTCATTAATTAAACACTGTATCTCGCCGCTGTTTTGTACACTTGTACAAGTGTCTTTTTTCTGACGAATTGAAAAATCTAGTATTTATAGTCAAATTTCGGAACAGACTTTTCTAAACTTGCAGTGAAATAAATTTTATATAGTTTAGGTTTGTTTACTACGCCAGAAGGAAAACGGTTTTAATATGTGAGCATATGAAGCAGCTATAGGTCGTGAAGACAAAAAGCAAATAGTGTATGTGGTAGATCTCCGATTCTGACAACTCTGATTATACCAACCACCTCGTAAATTTTTTCTTCGTTAAATGTGTTTTATTTTCACTCAATTTGAAGCGTTTACAGACGCTAAAGATCCTAATAAGTTGTATACTACTAGTACTATTACTACTACGGAAGTCCTGTAACAGTACAAAATCTCTCGTAGTGCGCTCACAGAAACATTACCAAATAAAAATTAATTCATTTTAGCTTATTTTCCGTTTAGTTTACGAAAATAAGTTGTTTACTAAAATATCCCTAATGAACTGAACGTGTAGCCTATATGTCTGATTTTGGTAACTATTTTAATGACTACCCTCCGGTTCCGATAGGTTAACTAATCGGAGCTCTACTGTATTTGAAGCTTACGGTTTTCATAACGTTTTGCCGTTTAAACTGGAGCCTCCATAACTGTTGCGTTTTATTGCAGTGGTCACCACTTAATTGGACAAAGTTTATATGAATACTTCGTACAATGGAAAGAAAAGTTGACAGTCCAGTTTGAGCTCATTTAATTCAATGCACTCTGGATGTTTAATATGCCGACTGTTTGAACACTGTTCGTCTGGTCCTGAGACTATTTAAGAAAGCGGATTGCAATGTGTTTTTTACTTCTACTTTACCACTCCGTAAAATACTACCTTCGTTACGCCACTGTGCGTGGCGTATTATATATTCTATTATGTATTATTTTTGTACCGTTATATGTAGTACGTTCGTATTATTATGTATGAGTTGCTCTTGCGGAAGGAAAGGGTCTAATCGTGTGTTTTTTTCCTTCACAGAGCGAATACGTTTCATGACATCAGGGAATTTGCACATAGCTAAAGTAACTACTGCAGAAGTGGGGAACTACACGTGTGTTGCAGCTAATCACATCTCGGGGGAAATCCAGGAACACTCCGTCATTTGGCAGCTCCGCGTAGTGAAAAACCCGCCAATGGCGCCACCTGATTTTCTTCAGAGGCCCGATACTCGATACATTGCTCAAATTGGTATGTCATCCTCGTTTTAGGAAATTTTCTGCATACACTTTGATCTGTTGCTTTATTTCTTTATATTGATATTTGGTATATTATTTATTTTGTTGTATTTTATTTTTGATTTAGGTTCTAATGTAACGCTGGAATGTGCGGTCCATGGCTGGCCCAAAGCGACCGTCGTGTGGCGAAAAGATGGAAGCGAATTCGACAAAAATCGGTACCTTACTTGGGCCGATAGTTTGGATGTACTAAGTGCGCAAACTCAGGACGAAGGGACGTATTACTGCGATGCAACGCAAGGTGGTGTCACCATCCGAGCGTCTACCATATTGCAGATCGTTGGTACATACAAATTTAAATGTATAAAGTTTTTTCATTATTCTATTTGGTGCTCTGTTTTTCTAGATGCACCACGTATAACCAAAGCGCCGGTAGATGCTTCTGTGGAAGAGGGCGAGAACGCTATTTTGGAATGCGCAGCGATGGGTAAACCGCCGCCGGATATCACGTGGCTTTTTAATGGTGAATCTGTGCAGAATAATTCGCATGTGCGGGTATTAGGTAATTTTTTTAATTTTTTTATCATTTTGTCTCTTAACTTCGCAGCTGTCGTTTAATATACCACGTTAATTAATTACTTGAAACTATTTAATAGTCCATTTCGATTATATTACTTTAAGATTTCACTTTTTTGTTCGTCCTTTAATAAATAAGAGCTAGTGTGTTATGAATTTCGTTTTCTTTTCACGTAGTTTCTCACATTTCATTTTTCGCTGGAATTTTTCGTTTTCTATTTTTTTTTAATCCTTATAAAGTTTGCTAACCATTGCAAATATAATTCTCGTTTTTTTTTTTCACAGACAAGAAGCTGGTAGTAAACACAGCCGGCAAAAGGCATGCGGGTATTTACCAATGTTTTGCTACCAACGCAGTGGGCGTGGCTGAAGGTGCGGCTACTTTGCAAGTTTTACCCCGCCCAGTAGGTGGTCCTGGAAGAGAAAGTTTTGCGGATAGCGACTTTGAAGACGAAGAAGATGGTGACGGAGATGAGCAAGGCGCTGGCGCCCATGGCTCGGATTCTAACCTCTCGCCATCTAGTGATCGCAAAAACAAACGTCGCCAGAAAGGTATTTTTGGGGATTTTCGTACTGTACTATCTTTTTAGTAACTTTTGCTAACCCTTGTTGTTTTTCACATTATTAGTTTATTTTATTTATTGTGTATATATTTTCTGTTACTTATCTTCTGGTATTTATTTAGTTCTAATATTGTCCACTTTACAAATTATTTTCACATCATTCCTAAAATGCGTTTACTTTCCAGCTTTTAGTTCATAATTTATCCATTTCTCTACTACTTATGCTGTTACCCGTGCATTTGTTTCAATTCTAATCTATGCACTACTGAAACAAATTTCCATACTAGAATACATGTTTATTTTGTGTGGCATCCAAAGAAATTGTTGAAACTATTCATACAATTTACTTTCTAATTAGAATTTTGCAATGGGTATATAAATTTTCACGTATTTAAAGGACCTTAGAGTGTAATACTTTTAACTGCACAGTGAATAATGATTATACTTTAAAATAGTTATGATTCCGCCTTCCAAGCCCAATATTACGCGCTTGACGGATGAATCCGTTATGGTACGGTGGTCTGTACCCCCTAACGAAGGGCTGTCGATCGAATTTTTCAAAGTCCAGTATAAAGAAGTGACCGGTTCGAAGAAAGGAGCGCGCTGGAGGACCATTGACGAAGATATTCCGGCGCATATCCGCAGTTATGAAGTTACGGGTCTGCGAGCTGGGCAAGTTTACAAGTAAAAACACTTTTTCTTCTTTTTAAGCATTTTTCTTTTTTAGCGCTTTACATTGTGTAGCAAAAAAACGTGTCAACCAGGCCTAAACAAATTTCAAAAAGGAAAAGTCGATGCATAGTTGGGTTGTACGAAACCTGAATTAGAATAATTAATTTTTAAAAGTAGAGAAAAATAAGCCGACTTAGTCGCTTTCTTTGAAAGTAAAGAAATTCAATTCAGTCATATCGAGCTTTTGAAATTCAAATCGTAGTCATTAAAAAACCGTTTTCTGAACCTGCGAACTGGCGTACCTCAGAAGCCTTAGGTAGTCATTTGCAGCAGCACAACTATTGCGTTTTTTGAAATGCAGGTTTTTCGAAAGAAATACGATTAATGTGTTTTTGTTGTATAACTCAATAGGTTTCGTATCGCAGCGGTGTACTCGAATAATGACAACAAACTAGGACCGAATTCGGAGCGTTTTTTGCTCGAGAAAGAATCACCGAAACGAAAACCGGTTGTCAGTCCCATAATCACTAGCTTAAAACCGGTTTCGCAATCCGCGCTAGTCATCACGTGGGAGGTAAATTGCAAATTTTTTTTATATTTTAAGAATTTTCATAATATTTATAATTGAATTGATGTTTTTATTATACTCGTTTTGTTTTTTATAGTATCCCGAGATGGAAACTTCCTCCGTGCAAGGTTTCTTTATTTATTATCGCTCAACGACTAGTGCTGGCGATTACGCTAAAATCACCGTCTTGGGTCCGACGAGCCGATCACACATCGTCACACATCTGTTGCCCGAAACGCATTACGATTTGAAGATGCAAGCATTCAATATGGCCGGTCCTTCAGAATTTTCACGCATTTTCACCAATAGAACGTTAGGTAATAAATGCTGAGATGCTCAAATCACTTTACTTTGAAGCTTTCCTTCGTTTTTCTTGTCCTTTAATGATTCTTTAGGCACATACTTTCTTAAAAGTACTTTTTTATCTTTTCCATTCTTGTAAGTATTCGATAAACTTTTCTCTCGTCGTTTTGTTTTATTTTTCTATACTGTTTTCTTATTTCTTTTCTCCATTCGTACGAATATTTTCTGCTTTGCATTTTTACGCCTTTCTTTGTTTATTCGCTTTTGCTTTTCCGAGAAATGTATTGTAAAAATTGTTGAACAGTGAAAACTCAAATTCACAAAATTTAATAATTTGTTATGTAAATAGGTTCTAGCACCGTTCCAGCGATGGGCACGACACTAGCGCCAATGGATATAGTGAGCTCTGGCATGGGTTCGTCGAACGATCAGTTGTACTTAGTACTGGGAGCAGTACTGGGCGGTTTGGCTGTATTAGTCGCCTTGTTTGTGGCGTTATACCATTGTCGTAACCGTCAACAAGCTAGTAGGAGCATCTTTGAAACATTTTTGTGCTAGAAGTTAGTCTTAATGATGGAATTTTTGTCTGTTTTAGATCGCTCAGCACGCCAAACGCAGCCAAAACCGGTTGATCCTGCGTTGCAGATATGTTTAGAGCAGCCTCCATTACCTGACAAGTACCTGAACGGCCAGTTGAGTCAAAGAAATGCGCCTTCGTCCGTTGTAGACACCAATATTGGAATAGTGGCGCCAGCTAACGGCAGAATCGGTCGTGGAGCGAAAGTGCAACACATAAAAGTAAATGTTTTCATCTTTTCTTCTTTACTTTATTATTTTAATCTATTTCTGTTTTCATTTAGCTCTATTTCTGATTTTTATGATTGGTAATATTTTTGTCCAAAACCGAGAACTTTTGTGGTAAAATCCTTAAAATGTTGTGTGCATTATGAAATTTTAATTTGACTATTTTTTATTTTTGTTTTTCGTTTGATAGCATGCGCTTTGATTTAAGTGTAGTATTTTTAAGTTATCTTTATGATTACCCACAACGTAAGCAATTTTTTAATTTGCAAATAATCTTGTTCTGGTATTAGCAAGGATCGGAGGAGACTTCCTTTAGTATTCCGCAATTGACCGGTAGTCCAAGGCCGTTGTCGGGTTCAAGAATCTTTCTACGTGCGCGATCAAGAGATTCTTTGGGTGAATCGGACGATTCAGGTGACGATTCATTGAGCAATCGAGATTACGGGCCGCAATCTGGTGACGGATGCCAGCACCGTGGTGCGAACGTGAGAAAAACGGTAGGGCCTCCTCCGGGTGACTTACGGAGGGAAAATTGGGAGACGGTGCCGGGTGTAGGCAACAGTGAAAAGTTTATATAAAATCAAGAAAAAAAGACAATGCATAAATTTTTTCCTTGTTGTTGTAAATAGTACGTAAAAAAGATTAAGAAAGAGTGTTGTCGATTTGCCTTTGTTGAACAAATGTACAGTAAAGTAAAGAAACATTGTTTGGTACAAAATATTTTGTAACTTGAACCCGTCCTTTTTATGCCTTTGTGAAACGTTGTTGTAAGAAAAAAGAACAAGGCTGTGTTGTAAATTTTGAAAACAATGCATAATATTTATTATTAAAGAACTCAACTTTCTATTTTGCGTTGGCAGTTTTTTAATATTTTTTTTCAGGGAATCAACGAACCTCATAATTAGAGCCTTTACTCTGTGACTCTGTTTTTACCACGTTTTAATAGTCTGCATTCGAAAAGTCTTTTAACTCATTGTTATGCATAATTTCTTTTTAATTCGGGCTTATAGGGCTTATTTCAAACAGTTTCTCCTCCTAATTCGCCAGGTGTGCCACCGAGGAAAAGGAAAGAGAAGGCTTTCAAGAAACCCCGCCCAGGATGGTCTCCGTTGCTTATATTTACCATTGTTGCTAGAAATTGTACCAGTTGCGTACTTCAAACGGTTGGTCAAAAATGTTAGTACAGTGCTTCTCTTCCAGTTGCTCGTGTTGAGGGAAAGAAGGCCTAAGTGCAAATGCTGCACACTAGGTTACACTATATACTGCACTTTACTGTGTAATTTCAGTTCAGTAATTGGCACTTAAACATCCGTATTGACGTAAGTAACCCGAATGTGCCGTTCATACAATGCAAAAGGTGAGAATCACGCAGAATAGTAGTGGTTTTTGTCCAACCCACTTCGATGATTAAAACTGCCCATTTTAAAATAGTCTCTTCAAAAGAAAAGTGAATGAAATAAAATTTTGAATTTATTAACATTCATCAGCATAATTTAGTGACATAGTCCACCATGTTTTGGGAGTATTGTCCCCTCGAAAAATCACAAAATAACATGGTACATTAAAAAAATTAAATTTAACACTCCAACACCTAGAGGGGTGGTAACGGGGCCTTAAAAAGGTCAATAAATGGTCGGGGCACAAAAAGAAATCAAACGAAAACGTTTTGATATTTTATATAGATTTTTTCAATAGAAAAAAATCGATATACATTTCTATAGAAAAAAAATCTATATAGGGGGTCAGCCAGGTAATGACGCCATTTTAGGGGATGTGGTAAAGCCAAAAGTGACAACTGAAAGGGATGAGTGATTAGAAAAGTCACGATTTTTTTTTAAGTATGTTCCCTTAGGAGATAATTTGAATTGTACCACCTATCTCCTACCCTAAGGTGTCCCGGTCTACCCTAAGCGACGAACTGTAACTCAGTCAATAAAGTTTTAGTGATAACTATGTTTTTCTTTCTTGTCTTGTTCAGGATTAAGTCAATTCAAAGTTCTTAATAGACATAAGAGCAAGTACGCCGGCAAAATATGTGGCGTTCAATGAAAAAAGAATAACCAGGTGCCAAGTACGAGGCATTCTGAAAGACGGGAATACTTGAAAACAAAAGCATATCAGTCTCTCAGGGAGCGTACTTTAATGGCGCCATCTGAAATTTGCCATTTTTGGACCCCATCCCCCCTTCAGTCACCAACTGTGGCTATTCTCCCTATTCTTGTAACATTTTGGCGTTATTGTTGGCCTTCCCCACCTATCCCGTGATGGTACCGTTAAAGTACGCTTCTTTACCTACAGTCACTTTCTGCATTTCCCTTTGCGTTAAAGACAAATTTAGTCTCCTGTATCTTTAGGTCTGCGTCTGCGTTTTATTTTGTACGGAATAGACGTCAGCGCAAATTGAAAAAAGCCTGGACAGAATTAAAAAAATGAATGGCGCTTTCCCCTGACAGTTTGCACACTCGTAAGACCCTCTGGTTTTTACGATCATTTAGCCTTATTGTTCGTTCATTTGAAGTCACAGTACTGCAATGAATAGCCAGTGTACCGCTTCATCTGTTGTCTAATATTTCATGCTAAGTCTTGTCTCCACACGAAATGAAAAAGTAAAAACCAAAAAATATCTGATCTGCACCTTTCGTTCCCCTTTTACTCCTTAACTGGCTTCGTAGCAAATTATCTCAATTTACTTAACGAGCTAGCTTGCGTTTGCTTCTCATACAAATTCAATGTGGGATTCCACATTCAAAAGAAAACAAATAATAGTAATAATTTCGGGATCAATGGCGCCGGTCGAACAATTTTCCACACGCGCCAACGGGGAGCCAGTCCGCCCCTGATTATTCCTGTTGCTTAACTGCTATAAAGTTATGCAAGTGAGAAACGTGCTAAAACTAAATTCTACGAATTGCAGTTTGGGATTTCGTCAAGGTAGCTTGCACCCTTTTTCACGAAAGCGTTCAACGTTTCAAATTTTTGTGTCATGGTTTCTTTTTGCTCTTTCCACTGAAAAAGTTTAGATGGTTAACTTGCTACGAACATGACTTTGGGAAATTCAAATTCTGCTAACAAGAATTAAGCAGGCAGTGTTAAGCACAGCCCTACCAACTTTCCATAAACTGATGGCACTAATTTTCACACTTTCTAAATTGTACAATCCCTAGAAAATTTCCGATACGTGTCATAGAAGTAATGACACCGAGAAGTTCGATCCACGCATGCAAATATTTAACAGCTCAGCCATTTTAAAATAACTTCGGCCCCATTTGGAAGGTAAATCAAACTCGTGTAGGTCAAAAGAAGGTGTGTACCTGAATTACTGGATCATTTTTCTGACAGTCTGAAACCCTTGTACTTCCGTAATACCCAGATGCTTTGCTATGAAAAAAACAAGGGCATTACACAGCTTTTTCTGAGGTCAAAAGGCATAATAAAAGCTGATTTGCCACAAGTCAATGACTATAGCTCCATTTTTAAATTCCAATCGTTTCAATTCTCACTTAAACGTAAAGGTAGCATAACGTTAAATGAATACAATACTGTGACGCGCACTTTCGTCGTGAGGACGATTTTCGCACGTCGGGTCCTTGGGAAAACGGTCGGCTTGTGGGAAATAGATGTATTTGATGGAGATACAGGGGTTAGCTCGTCCCAATACAGGGGCCTTACAGCGTACAACACTTTTACCACCGCCTTGCCACTGCAACACACCACCAACTTCACTATCGCATCTCACTCAACACATCTACTTTACTTAGAGTCAGCTACTCTACAACTAGTTCATCTCTATTGTTCTCTCGCCTGCCACTTAGTCTAAAAACCCACTTGCTCCACTAGCTTCCCGCCGCAACTTAGAGAGAGAGCCCCACGCACTAACTCTCCTCTACTTCTAGCAGAGCGCGGCCCGCCAAGCCAGCCTGGTCTTCGTGCTTGCTATGCTGACTCCGCGGACGCCAGTCATCCATCTCCCGGCATCCGAGTCTTACATGCAAAGGGCCCCGGATGATGGACTTCGGATGGCCGGACGTCGCGCCAGATACATTTAAGCAAGCCTAAGCACATAGGCCTACATAAAGTATTCAAACGTTTTCATTTTGATTTCTCTTTGGTCTCTGTGCTCCAACTACTTATTGACACTTTTTAAGGCCCCGCTCTACGCACCCGACGTACTGCCGCGTTACAATTAAATTTATAAACGTTACTTGTTATTGTGGAAAATTTCCCAAAATGTGCTGTGTTACTACATTATGCTGACAGCACAGTTCTGCATAACTAATCTCTACTGTATGTGATCGATGCTTCGTGGAAAGTTCTCTTTTAAATTTGATAACACTGTCGTTTTTTTTATTTTCTTAACAAATAAAAAGTCGACAATCAGTCTAAACCGTGCGAAAGATAAATTTTGTCTTTATTTGGTAGCGGAGAGAGAACTACTTGCTATTATCGTTTTCGAGTAATTTAATGAAAACAAATAGTGTTAAGCTTATAATTCTTTTCGTCATACAATAAAGAATCTTCCGTTCGCATGAGATGTGCTGATTTTCAAATTTTAAATTATGAACACATTTTTTACAACACGAAAATAGTCGGCTTTTCAATTAAAATTTTTTATGCAACTTTGAGGACAAAACTTTGGTTACTTATAGTGGAAATTAGCATGAATAACTTAAACTATCAGTATATTTTTCGTGTCACGTTGTAACATTTTTCGGAAAGGGCATGCGATTTGGGGACGGGGCACCTACATTTCACCTAATGCACTTCGTACCTTTACCGAAACTATGTTTTACCGATTACAGGAATATTAAGCAAACGTAGCTCTACATGCAAATGACCTATAACACGGTTAGCAAGAACAGCTAAGCAGTTTCAGTTTCGGAAGCAAAGCTAAGCATTGTACAAAACATGTGTAATGGAAAGCTTGAGTTCTTATATGAAAATGTTCTAATACTTGATTTAATATTTTGATTCTTTCATAGTTCTTTTTGACTGTTACGAAATACCATTCTTCCCTTTCGCATTCTTTCGAGCATACCTGGGCGTTTTGATTTTGGAATGCTAAAAACTCAGTGGAAAATTTCCTAGTATGCAAAAGGAGCACAGACAAACGACAGAAACTCAAACATGAACATTCCACAATTCAAACTGAATGACTGGAAAACTTGAGTGTTCAGGTTACGACAGGTGTATTGAGAACAGATTCTAAACTTCGATGCCTTTGCTTTTCAAAAACGCTTCTTGACTGGGCTCACGGCCCAAGAAATTCTTCAACATATCTGCGGCATCAGTGCTTCCCCCTGGTGCTAAAATATACTTTCTGTAATTAAAACCTCTCTCAGGGTCCATTAACTTGTTATCGGCCTTGAATCGCGTTTCAAACATGTCTGCGCTGTACACTTCGCTCCACTGTGGGGAAAAAAAAACACATAAAATAAATACACGAATAAATGATAAACGAAAACGTTATAAAAGTGAAACAGACAGAAGGTATAGACAAAACGGTTAACAAATAATAGAACACTTTCTTAACGTTTTCTTACCAAATATCCATAATACTGGGCATCATAGCCTCCTGCCAAATGTCCGAAATTGGCCGGCATATTCGTGCCTGGAATGGTATCAATGCCCATCACTTCTTTGTAAATCTCGGTAAAAAGTTGCGCGGTATCTGCTTGCGCCCGTGTGTGAATAGCTTGGTCAAAACGTGCTAAAACGATCTGCCGCAAATTGAACGCCCCAGCGTTGGCTTTCTTGGATTCCACTAACTTTTTCACCAACTCTTCCGGCAGTTTTTCACCTGTCTATTACAAATGACTTTATAATCAAGAATTTCTCTAACGGTTTCACACTATGATTAACTTTGTAATTTCTGAATAATCACAAACAATTTACGCATTTTATAAGGGATTTGTTGATACTGAATCTTGATCCCATCAACAACAATTCGACGTAAAATATTTTTTTAATATAGCAGTTTTTGTCTATCTAGTCTAGATTTTGCCTGTCAGTCTAAAAGTAATAATTTTTTATCAACCCAATTCTATTGTATTCTACTGTACTAGAAAATTATAAGTAAAGTTATTTGCAACTTTTATTTTTCCTTTCTTCTAAGAATATGCAGTTCAACATGCTTACAGATTACGTCACAATAGACCGAGAAATTGCACTCAAATACGTACTTGGTAATGGCCCGAAAGTTTCATCAAAGGTTCTTTTTCCCAAACCCAGTTTTCCAGCATCTGGGAGGGCGCTTCTACAAAGTCGCGTTCTACTCGAGTACCGCTGAATTTAGCTAATTCAGCTTGCGAACAAATGCCATGCATCACGTGGCCAAATTCGTGAAAGTACGTTTCCACCTGGTGGCAGAAATATTTATTAACTGAGCGCAAAAGCGGTAAAAGTTATTTATATTTTTACTTCTTTATGGTCCAGCAAAGACGGTTTTTCAGCTGTAGGTTTAGTGAAGTTAGCTACCATAGCTGCCACCGCTACTTGTCTGTCGCCATTTTCGTCTAAGCAACTCGGTTGAACGGGAAAAACTGCTGCGTGACCAAATTTGCCGTCACGAGGATACAAGTCCAAGAAGAAGTAACCCATTAACTGATTTGTGGACGCGTCGTTCACCCTAAACTGTAAGAAAAAGAAAATTTCAGATTTTTACTATGCCTAAAGACGTTTCAGAAATATAAATGATACAAAATTGAAGTGCAATAAAAATAATTTTCTTATACGACTTAATACAATAAACTAATGAAAGTTCTGCATAGGGAAATCACTTACCACTCGTACTTCATCGTGCCATTTCTCAGCTTCGGTTTCTTCAGTGAAAATTAGGCCCAACAATTGTTGGTAAATGGCTAGCAAACCTTGGGTGACGACGTCCATCGGAAAATAGTTCTTCAACACTTCTTGGTCCACAGCGTATAAACGTTCTTCTAGTAAGGTCGAGTAGTAACGAATATCCCAAAAGTCTAATTTGCTGTTGTACTCGTAACCGTATTTTTCACACTACAAAAACCAATTTAAAAGGAATTAGCGCCAAATCCCGACCCACTCGTACCTCTTCTTACTGTAAGTTTACTCAAATCACTTAAAACAAACGGACATTATATCGAACGTTTAAATTTCTACACAATTTTTACAAAATTCAGTTAGAGTCTTGTTTAGTTGTTTCGCTTGTTCTTTGGTATGGTTAGTTTAGTTATTTTACTCTAAATTATTTTTATCATAAAAAGTATACGAACACACAAAATTTCTTCAAACAACGCAAACTAACGAGATTTTTCACAGAATTTAAAATTTAACTGTCAAGAAATTTAAAGCAAATACTTCTTCTTTCTTGAACTGCAAAGCGGATTCGCGTTCTTTGGCCCATAAGGGCTGCAATTTGACGGCCAATTCGTTCAAAAATTTGGCAACGTTTTCGGGGTTTTGGGCCATGCGCATTTCTTGCACGTAAGCTGCATGACTTGGGTAAGATAACAAAGTTGCCTGTTCGCTACGTAAGGCGATCAGTTCTTCCAAAATGGGCGTGTTTTCCTTGATGCACCTACGAAATTGATTCTTCTTGAAATACAATACATGAATCTACGGAACATGACACGAAAGAGAAATATGTACAATAAACAATGTGAAGGTTAAAATTCATTGTACAAAATGCAACGCAATATGACGCATTAATCAAATATGAAGGAAAAACGACATAAGCAAACTTAACTATAACTGAAGCTAAAGAAAAAAAGAACGACGAATGACAATCAAACTGTGATTTTTTTTTTTTTTTAAAAAAAAAAGAACATTTAAGAGAAAACGGAGCTATTTTGATGTTAACCTAGCTTGGTAAGCCGTTTCAAGGAGTTTTCTAGTGGTCGGAACACGGCAGCGCCTTGTTACGGGGAAAAAATGCGGGTATTTCAACGTAACTTTACGTTTTCCATTTTCATCCTGCGAAAAGACATTAAAACTCACTTTACTCCGACAGAGGCACTAAAACTATCTTTCAGTTACTTTTTCCAAATTGGCAATGAAATCTTCAGGTACGCCGGCTAATTCTTCGTCTGTGAAGGTCAAAAAGGTTGTTTCTTCGTTCAAACTGCGTTGGAAAATGATTCCCAGCTCAGAAATGCGTTTCTTGATCGCTTTGATACGGTCTTGAGTTTCTTGCGGCAGATGCAAACCTAAAAAACACAGGATTTTAAACTTCTAATACCTTTCAAAAGTACGCAAAATTTTAAAAAGTATAGGACTAAAACTCAATTTGGCTCGAAAGGAGAAATGTGTTCACCATTGCGTCTTCCAAGCTTAATTAAACGTTCCACAAAACGTTTAGCTTCGGCTGAAAGGTTGTCTAACTGGTTTTTCTCTTGGAAGGCCACAATTTTGTCAAAGACGTCTTTACGCATCTCCATTTCTACTTCAAATTCTTCGATCAAACGCTCAGCTTCCATGCCAGCATCGCGCAGAGCTTTATCTAAGGCCACAGCTTGAGGAAAACTCAAAGGCGAACCCAAAGTGCTTGTCATTCGCTCAACATCGGCCAATGGCTATTACCAATGAAAGTTTAAGTCTTGTTTGATACGTTCATCTTCTAGACTTATTTCTTAACTTATTTAATAACACAAAACGGGTGTTCACCTTCACTATTGAATCGTAAGAAACATCTGTTAAGGGAACGTTAGCAACTTGGTCGTAAATGGCTCGAGCTCTCGTGATCAAATCTTGCGTTTGTTCAGATACTTGTTCCGGCGTGACAGTTCGGAAATCCCAGCTAGCAACAATGCCTGGCAGCTTCTTAGTAGTCATGTTACGCTTTAAGATATAATTGCAAACTAGTAGTAAGTTATAATTAGGCTGAGATTGGCTAAATGTCGGGCGATGCTTAGGTAAACACTTAACAAGACTAAAGCTGAGCTGTCTGCAATACACGAACGCCATCTTGAGCGCCGGACTACCAATAGAGCCAATCGTACTAAAGCTTGTCAGGAAAGCTCCTCCCATCACCATCTGTAGGCCTACTTGAAATCAGAAATCAAATTCCTTTACGTTACTTCTCGAAAAATGTTGTAATTTGTACCCTGGAATTAAAATACAGTTGGAAAGCAGAATTTGAGCAGATTTATACAATAGTATTCTGTACTTTAAGCTAGTATTTGCTCCGAAAAACGCAAGATTCTCATATAAGCGACCAGTGGCGTCGTGCACTTCAAAAATTTGGGGGTGCCCGATTTTGCATTTCTTGTAAAAAGGTGGTACTTTTTTTCAGGTTTACAAATTTTGAAAAAGGGTGATACCTTTTTTCTCAGGATGGCAAAAATTTTGGGGGTGCCCGGGCCCCCCCCTGCCCCTTATGGCACGACGCCACTGAAAGCGACATAGTAACGCATTCCTGAACGGAGACTAACTTGGAAGGAAGAAACTAAACTATCTTTTATAACCTTCAAGTGAAGAAAAGTACAGGAAGAGTTATTCGCTGTTGCCAATTTGGAAAAAGTGACGCGTAACTTACTTTGACAGAATTAGATGAGTTTTCATTGTCTTTTCGTAACGGAAAACGTGAAAAGTTACGACGAATATCTTCACTTTTCCCCTATATTGCGGTCCTGTCATGTTCCACTAATTCAGAAACTCCTCGAAATAGCTTGCAAGTGAGTTATTCATAGAATAGATCTGTTTTATATACAAAGTATTGTAATTCAAGGAAGTTACAGTTCAATGTTATATTTTATAGATTTAAGTTTTGGCTTAGTTTTGTTTTCTTTCGTCCATAGTGAAATATCGTTACAAGGAATCCCAGAGAATATTGAGAAATGTATGGCATATCAGAAGTTCTACCAGACACCTTTTGTATGCATTAACATACCCTGAACCGGGTAATCTGTTTAGAACAACTGACAATTCCTTAGAAATAGATTCTACTTTATTACTTTGTCATTTCAAATATCACTTCAATCTTTTCTCGTAATTATGGTTGCATATTACAGTTACGTTCATATTACGGTTCATTATTTGTTTTTATTTACTAGACATTTCATTCAAATTTCATTTCGTTTATAACAGTTCGTTTAATTCGTTTTAACTTTATATCATGTACATATTACAGGTTTCTGTTTACTTCGTATTTCGTATTTTAAAATTTCGTTTCGTATTAGGGAACTTCGATTTCGTATGAGACGCTTTTCTTCGAAGAAAACAGGTGATGCTTTTTCCAGTATCACTTGGAGCACGCAGTTTTAGTTAGACAGTCAAGTTAGCGAACGATTTCTTTAATAAATGAATATGTGCTGAGACCCACGGTCTAAGTCATTCCGAATATTATATAAGACGGTATATTATAACTCTATAGGCTTACCCAAGTGAACAGTTGGCCTATTTGCTTCAGCTAGAAAACAACCCTTTGCATTTTCTCTGGTTACAGCCGGGTTCGGCTCAGGTTTCCTCATGGGTGCCAGTGGCCCGTCGATGACGATGAACGAAGAACAGCGCAAACTGACATGCTTGTAGACAAACTGCGTTTTGTTTACAGGCAAAAGAAAGGACACGCAATTCAGCACTGAATATTGAAGTTCTTTTTCCTATATTTTTTTAAAATTATAGCTCGGATAACAAGAAATGGACATTCTTGACATTATCCATTAACAAAAATAGTAAAAAGGGCTTCTGTACCTAGTGAAGAGCTCCTTATAATGTACGCCGTTAAGTTCTAGAAAAGATCGTTTATCACACTCGTTCAGGTGTTTCGATTTAATAAGTACAATTGAAATACTTTAATGGATAATGACAGGATGACCATTTATTATTATTAGAGACCATTGTTTGTGAAAAGAAAGAGCAATTGCTAAAGTTTTTCGCCATAAACTCGCACCAAATGCCCATACGGGCGAATTGCGCAGACATTCTCAGTAGCTTCCTCCTTTTTAAATGCTGTTGAATATTTCCCGGAATTTCCTTGACAGTAAAGTTTTGCATGACAGTTATAGTGTATTAATAGCTTAAAGTTTGGTAATATCCTTAAACAAATTTGCATCGATTCGCCAAAATTGTGCATCTTTTCATATATTTCTTATTTTCCTATATTTCCTTTTTTCGACAAAACAAGCCAGTTAGACTTGCAACATTTGATTGAAAGACTAGAATAGTTACATACGTTAGCACGTAAACAGAAATCAACAGTTTATGCGTGTATAGTCTGTTTTTTAAATACAAACCTTAATTTTACGGGCACGTTGTGGCGAGTATGCCTACAAAATATTACAGCATATCATTTTTGATTGTTTGATAGGGTTCTTAGCAATGAAGTTTAGGTGGTGATGGTAGGGCCGGTGCACATTAAGCTTCCTGAATTCAGAAGCTTTCTCTAGTAGAACTTACTCGTGTTCATGCTTGTTAGCTCAGTATTACTAAGGAAAACATGAGAATAGTCTAAATTGAACGAATACCTGTAATAAAAAAGTATTAACGATTCTTGTCCATAATCTTCTTACTGCAGTTGATGACGCAGACGCTTCTTCAGAAACATTTAACACAATGGATACATGTTTTTTGTTTAAGTTAACAATTTTGTATTAACAACGAACTTACAGTTAAACAACATGTAAAGAATAAACATTAAAATTGACCGAACAGAATTCCTGGACAAAATTCTAAATGGGCGATTGGAAATAAGAGCCAAGAAGTTTTTGCTACTGTTAAGTTTCACAACTTTACTTTGGGTTGGTAGCGTAATGATTTGATTTATTGGGTAATGAGTACATACACACAAATGAACACAGGACACAAAACAAACGAAACACAAGTAGTCTTTACTGTCCACTACAGTATTCGACTTACAAGCCTCGTGAACTAACTCAACTCGACTAACTTAACAGACTCGACTCCAACTGAACAACTTCTTCGCAATACTTGCGCTTCTTATACCAAAGATTACCCTTGACCTTGAAATATTTGTACCTAACCTTTACCTTGCATTCTTTGCTTGCCATCATAATGACGAAAACCTATAAACTTGTTTCTAACCTTAACCATACATCAGTCAAGGATTATGAAAACCTATCACTACTGACAGTCATCTCATTTTCTTTTGTATACTTTTGTGTGCTGCAAAAATGTTACGCCAAGATGTTCTTTTTTCAACTTAGGATCTTTTATAACATTCAGAAGCAATTTTCTTTCTTCCGATCTTCCAAAAGCAAGTTCAGGCTCAAGTAAAGCAATCCTGGGATATGTGGGGAAGCTGTTTTCTAAAATCTACAAATAACCACTGAATGTACAAAATAGCTAAACAAAATAGCAATTCTAAAGCATTTGGTCAAATTTTTATGTTATCCGATTCATTATCTAAAGATTTTACTCAACGAATTAAAAAAAATCGGAATTTTCCTCAATAACTTGGGAAGATACAACAACAACTATATTGCAGGGACACTTTACAGAATATTGTAGATCTACTTCTTTTTAAGTTTCATTATTTTCGTAAATATAAACACACACTTTTGTACAAAAAAAAAGATAGCTGCTTGTAAATAAATGGCAGGAGAAGAGCTGTATGGAAAACTTCCTATTCAACCCAGCTCCTGAGCAGGGTAGAACAGAAAGCGACTTTATCGTTCAACGCGACGATCTCAACATGAATTGTCAACGACAAAATGCTGTCCAGATGGATACCATCCATGTCAAACAACTATCCTGCTCAATAGAAGCGTTGCTCAACATTTCTATCCATAGTAAAATGCACCAAAAGTTACGAGGCATCAGTGTAAACTCATTCGCTTTTCGCAGGTTCCAGTTCGGTTCCTAATCGCGAACCGAGTCTGAAAACAGAAATAGTGGCCGGCGTCACTTTCCTGTCCTGTTCTACAAGTTTCTAATGCGTTAATTGTTACCAGGTATACGTTTCAAATTTATTTCTTTTATAGAGAACTAATTTATTTTTTATATAATAGGCTATCATGCCTGATATCAGCAATGGCTCGTATGGAACGCGGGTTATCCAAGCGTCCAATATTGCCCCGCAGGCCACCAAAGACCAAATGCAAACATTGTTTAGCCATATAGGCAAAGTAGAAGATATTCGTCTCTATCCAATGATGTAATAACTCTTTTATGATTGAATTTACTTCTTAAAACCCTATAAAACATTCTGACATATATAACGTGACGTTTTCCATAGTCGAGATGTGGCTGTTCCTGTTCAAGTTCGAATCTGTTTTGTCAAATTTGCTGACCCTACATGCGTAGGTCTAGCCCAACACTTGGGCAACACCGTTTTCATCGACAGAGCAATTATGGTCGTCCCTTACGACGCAGGTAGCATCTCTTTGCTCAAGATTGCACCTTTTTCCGGCTTAAATTTTCTTCGTTTTTTTTTTCTGTAGGAGAGCTCCCCGACGAAGCCAAAGCAATGGAAATTTTGAATTCAGGAACAACTTTACCGTCTATGACTGAGCCCAAACTACCTCCTCACCTCATCTGCACTGTAACTTCTTCTTTTTTCAGTTCTTTCTCCCTATTTTACTCATATTCATCCCATTTTGGCTTCAGATTCTTTATTTGTGTTGCTAACCGTGATTATTTCGATTATCAGGTCGAAGGAATCCCGCCGAACCAAACCATAGCGACGTCTGATTCGCGACTCGCTCTAGAAGGTTTGCCTCCATACCCGCCCATCCCTGCATCCTTAGATTCGCGCAAAATTGAAGAAATCCGGCGAACAGTCGTTGCAGTCAATCTCGATTCTAATGTATGAATCAGTCAATCATTACAGAATAGGATTCATTTGTTCTCGTTTTAGCAAGATTTTCATTACCAAAGAAGAACAAAATGATGTTGCACTGTTATTATTGTCACTTTTTTATTTAGTTATTGATTGATTGGTTATTATTTTTTCTTCCCTGGAAATAGTTATCTGCTGACCAAGTAATCGATTTCTTCTCAAGCGCGGGCGAAGTCAAGTACTTCCGATTTTGCAGCCGCGAAGGAGACGGCACCAAATACGCACTGGTTGAGTTCACGGATCAGTCCAGTATTTACGCGGC
Organism: Triops longicaudatus; assembly: GCA_022885665.1. Lineage (NCBI taxonomy): Eukaryota > Metazoa > Arthropoda > Branchiopoda > Notostraca > Triopsidae > Triops > Triops longicaudatus. Next base: position 122,682 of record JAGQDJ010000179.1, read on the forward strand.
CTTGAAGTTGAACAACAAAACTTTGGGTGATAACGTCGTCAGGTAATATGCTTAAATCACAACTGCCTGAAATATTTATTGAAAAATCTTACCAATTCTAAAAAAAAATCTGTAACGGTCTTTTAAACATATTCTAGTAGTCTTTCGAAATTTTTTTTTTTTAAGCTTGAGACAAAATCTTTAGGTAACTTTTGAAAAAGCGTTTAAAACCTTTAAAAGAAATATCCTGGAAAATCGTTTAGAAAATCATTAAATCGTCCTTAGAAAAATGTGTAACAAGCTCTGTAAATTTCCCACTAAAGAATCTTGGAAAATTTTTAAAATCTTTAAATGATATCAAATAAAATTACAGAAAACTTTGGAAAGCAATGGCAATACTAATATAAGTCTAAAAAAGAAAGATAGATTTGAAAGAAGAAATGTGAGTACACAAAACTAGTTAAGAAGTGCCAAGGCGTTTGCCGTTCTTCGAAGTCTTTTTTAGTGATTTGATTCGTATTTTTGGTATCTAGGGTTCAGCACGCGACGCAAGCCATAGTCAAACCGCACGGCAAGACGAACGAAGCTGCGCAGAGAGAAATTGAAGAAGCTGTTAAGCGCGTCAAAGAAGCGCAGAATAGTTTAACTGCAGAATTGGATCCAGAAGCGACGGCCACGTCAGGTAAATCTTTCTTCGCGTCATAAAGTCTTCAGTTGTATCATAATAGGGACAAACCCCAGCTCGACGCGTCATATAGGAAAAGACCCTTACCAGCCACTGTACTCTATAAAATAGGGTAGTGTCTGCGACTACTTGTGTTACAAATGCGCAACATTAGTGTATTCGAACTATAGCTGTCTTTAATACTTCGTGGTCCAAAGAAGCTTCATTCTTATCTAATTTGGGGCCCACCATGTTTGAAAAGCATTGGTTACCGCGGTCAGTCGGAGACCTTACCGTTAATATTGTAAGGTGTAGGACGTAACTCACGCAAGTTGAGATGCTACAAGAAATCGCTAGAATATGGTTTATAGTGAGGTTAAAAGTTGTTTGGGAAAGACCTTTGTAAACTTTTGGTCATTTCCACGCTTCAATGATGATTATTAATCAAATCTTAAAGATATCTCAAGTTGTCAGGTTCGCAAGCCGCGCAAGTCGAGGACCACGTTCTAAATACAGTAAAATCTTGCCAGAACGTACAACCAGGGGGACGAAAACTTTGCCCGCTATAGTTGATTGGACGTACTAGCCGACATTGTCCCGAAATCCTTTAGGAAGTAGTTTTACTCCTGTTTTGTGTCATTTCTATTATTTCACTTTTCATGTCAAGTGCTAGTGGACTCCACCTCGCAAAAGCAGCCTTTTGTGCCAATTTTTTTTTTCCAATAGGAGTGATTTGAGCGCAGTAGCACCATAAGTACCTGACAGAGGAATCCTATTAAAACTTGGAATGCTAGTCTAGCTAGTAGCGTGATGTGTTGGAACACAAAAGTTCCCCTCTAGGACTGTTTTTTTAAGCGTTACTACGTAGGAGCGCTGATGTTCACTATAGCCGAAGGAAAAAGCGTGCGTAAATTGGCAAATGACCTCAGTTTTTGTACGTTGTAGGTGAAAATAGGTTATAGGCGGATTCACTATAACCCACGTTTTCCCTATGCATTACATACGCGTTACATATAGGCCTACATTACATATGCATTACATATTACATACGCGTTTCGCCAGAGCCTGTGGACTTCGTACGTCATAGCCGATTGTTTGTTATAACCGGTGTACGTTATAGCGAAGTTTTACTGTACCATTGTAGGGACGGCCAGAGCTAAAACGAGCACACTCGACATTGCGCGAGCGGAGAGCAACGAGCGCACGCTCGCGACTAGAACGTCATCTAACGATTTTTGAACGATTTTTTTCTGCGCATCGAAATAAGGCAATCTACCAGTTATGTGAGTTGTCCATCTATCCAGTGCTCATTGGCTGTGTGTCTCTTGTGTTCCGCGCTAGAACACAAGATTAGACGATGCTATGTTTAAATGCGCTAAAGCCATTTTCGTCCATGGCTCTTTGAGGTTTTGCCCCTCTTTTTGTCAGTTCCTTAGCCAGTAAAACAAAAACTTATTGAAGACTATCATAACCTGAGAAAACCTGGCATAGTGAGATCATTTTTTTTTACCTTTTCTTAAATTTGTTAGATCCTGGAGTGACTGTGATCTTATTTAATAAAATATCCATAGAAAAACCGTGAGAAAGGGCAAAAGTTAGATTAGTGAGGTTTGTTTTGAGTACTTAAAAAAAAATCGAGCGCTAGCGCACGGTTTCCAATTATATAGTCATTCTAATTATTTGTTTTCCAAATACGAATTGAAAGAATAATATTGATGAATTATCTTTAAGTGTATAAGTTTAGTGTAAGGAGCAATATTTGTTGGTTCTCAATGTTTTTCTTGTTTTCTTGTGTTTTGCAGCTCCCGTTACCCCTGCTGAAGGTATAAGTCCACGACCTCTGACCACTATACTTTGTTTCAACATCCTTCACTACAACTTTTAATATTTCTCGAGCTTTGAATAACATTTTTGAACTGTTAGTGGAACGTCGTCGAAGCCGTAGTCCATCCAAGACGCATTCCACGCGTTCGGCGTCGCGTCGCTCCCGTTCAACCGAAAGGCGCAGTTCTGCATCAAGGAAAAGATCAAGCTCGCGCACCAAAGAGAAAAAACGCTCCCGATCGCGTGATCGTAAACGTTCTCGCTCGCGAGATCGCTCCCGCAGATCGCGTTCACGCTCCAGGTTCGTTACTATTAACGAAATCGAAGAGTGTTTCCAGCACACTAGTTAAAAAAATCTACATATTCTAAGAAGCTTTTTTTATTCTATTGTAGGGATCGTCGTCGTCGCTCCAGGACACGTGATCGGGACAGGGACCGCCGAAAGGGCCGCAGTCGCTCTCGCTCGCGATCCCGTCGTGGATCTTCTAAGTCCCGCGACAAGGATCGCAAAGATCGCGACCGCCGTGACCGCAAGGATCGCGATCGCAGCAAGGATCGCAACTCCGATTCTAAAAAAGAAGTAAAATCGTTTTCTTCCTTGTCTTTCTTTGCGCATACGACGTGTTGTGAGTTTATTTCGTTCTTTGCGGAGAAGCTTAGTTTCTTTTTTAATTTATTCAGCGATTTATTTTTCTCTCAATTTGTTAGTTTTTATTTGTTCCTCGTGTTCTATTTGTAGATTTACTCGATTTGTGTCAATTATTATCTTCTGTTTGGTTATAATGGTTTATTTTCATTTTAATTCCTAGGATAAAAAAAAGGAGGAGCGTTCACGTAAGCGTTCTCGTTCACGTTCGAGGGGTAAATCTCCGTCGCGTAGTAGTCGACGTTCGCGTTCCAAGAGCAAAGGAAGGTATGTGATTTTAAAAATATCACTAATAATTTATTTTCCTCTTTTATGAAAAGAAAAGAGAAATCCTATTTTTAAGATTTAATACGGAATTTTTCTTCCTTAGGAAAGATGAAGATCGCAAGGAAAAAGATCGTAAAGAAAAGGATCGCGAGAAGGATCGTAAAAGGGATCGTTCTTATGACCGTAAAAAGGACGACGATCGTAAGCGTGACAAGGAGAAAAAGAGCAAGGACAAGAAGAAAGAAATCAAAGTCGCGTTGGATTATGACGAAAAGGACGATTCGCCCCGACGCAAATCGGACGCCGAAGAGTCCGAGGAAGAAGCTGTGAGGAAGCGTTCTTCTTCCAAGAGCAGCAAAGGGGCGAAGAAAGTGGAAAGCGACTCGGAAGAAGAGAGGAAACCGAGCAAACGAGCAGAAAGTGATTCGGAAGATGATAGGAAGAGCGACGTCAGCAAAGCGGCGTCGGAAAAAAGCCGCGAGTCGTCAGATTAAAAATTCATAGGCTTTTTCCGGTCCCTTTTTGTTCTTGCATTTCTACCACTGACTCTTTTTTCTGCGTCTTAGGAAACTTTTTGTGTCTGGTAATATAAATGCGTTTTCCATCGAAAAAGGACTTGTCTGTGCATTACTACACTTGAAAACATGCCTGTACTCCGTCAGCTGGGCTTTTTTCGAAGAAAAACTCGCTTTTGTCTATGTCGGCTACATTTATAATAAAAATTGGCTGTGTAGTTCGTCGTAAAACGTTGAGTTTTTATGCAATACTAGAGTTCTCGTGTGTGTAAGTATATTCTTTTTTAAATGCGCGTTCGTTACCTCACGAAGTGAACAAGAAGTCGCACTACTAAAATGCAGGAATAACATTTTGCAGAAATTTACTTCGTTGCATCGTTAAAATGAATCAGCTAAACACTTTTGCTTAATTCCTTTAAGGAAAATTACCCATATCTAGTTTCTTCCTTTAAGGTAAATAAAACCTTCTTGGCGTTGTTAATGTGGCTAAGTTGAACACATTTGACCATTTTCTTTTAAGAATATGATTTCACTAGTGTCTGGAATAAAATACGAATGAAACGCGGAAGGTAGAAAAAAGGAAGTTCGACTGTTCCGGACTGCCCGAAGAATGCCACGCGTGTGGCCGTTCGCAGAACTGAAATATTTACGGGTAACTTTAGACGCTTAGCGACGAAAAATGAGAACACACCAGTTTCGCGTACTCGACGTGTATTAGCGATGCGAATATGTTAGCTACTCTATCACAACTCACCATAATCAATTGTAGAGCAAAAGGGGAGGGGGGGGGGGTCAATCTTGCTCCTACGCTTATAAACTGACTGCAATTTTTTTTTCACTTTTGCAGATCAGAAAAACACAAAGAGGTATAAAAAGGTTCCAACATGCTGTTTGACGGAAAATTTTTAAATGTTTGCAGGACTGAGAAAAAGTAAAGGAAACAAGTATGAGAAGATAAGGCTCGAAGAAAGAAAAAGTCCTCTTTTCCAGACTTGTCAGGAACGGATGCTTTAATTTGGAACATAGCATTACTTTTTCTTTTCGTACTTCTTAGCACTTCCTTCCATACGCCCTAATGCTTTAAATCTTCTTTGGCCACAACGTTTTCAACTTCGAGGTTAGCTTTCGGTTTCTGAATTGAGTTTTCATGCGCTTTTTCATCAGCAGTTGGGACTTTTTCAATGAGCGTTAACCGAGAAAACACGAGCACAATCCCCCACTCAGAACCCAAGTTGCCTACGTGAACTACTCCATTTATTTAAATGGATTTTTTAAATCAATAAACTTGAAATTACACATGCAAAATAGAATTCAATTTGTTTAGTATTTTCGTATAAACTGTTAATGCGTAAACAGAGAGGAGTACTTTATACGATTTAGGTAACGGTTCGGCTTTTCAACCATTCCACGGGCCCAAATGCTTGTCAAAATCGTACCTTCACTGCGAAAACCTCTTTTGACTGCAAGATTGTTTTCCGGATCACGTTAAGAATTTGTCTTCGCGAGTCAGTTTTAAATCTCCAAGTTTCTATTTGTCACTTCCTTTCAGCAAAAAGTTTCTAAAACAATTAGCAAATTCTAATGATTTTATGAAAAATATATGCTCACAACCTTGTTTTTATAATTGTTCGCTCTTTTGCCCTTTCCGCCTTTTTTGGTCAGTCTTAGGCATTATCCAAGATAGCTTACACCACGGGCACGCAGCAGTGGAGTTCATTGTCAGCGTAAATCACGCGAAATGAACCGGGGAGCTCATCAGCAGCAGCGTCGAAATGGTATGACTTGCCTCCTAGCCAAAGCAACTACGGTTGTGCCGGCCACACTGCGTGAGCCAGCGCCGAAATCACGGATCACCCTAATCTTTCCATTACTGCGACCGTTCTTACACTTATTAACGCAGTCACTTTTTATAGCTTACTACGTTCATATAAACATGATATTATATAATTCAAAATAACGTAATAATGTAAGCGTTTCAGAAATTAATGAATAAAACCAAAACGAATTTCGAAACTACTGTACAGCAGTCGTGATTAGCTTTTGATTTACGATATTGTCAAGGTTGCGTGACCCAGAAATCCTGCGGAAAATTCCGCTCTATGAAATAATATGAAAATGCAAGGGTTTTCCACTGTCCTCCTTACCTTGAAACTTTCCCTTTCTTTTCACGTCACGTGTATTCGTAACCTATCATAACTGCAACATCCCTACATCAAGAAATTTCCAACGATAATTATGTCACTTTCAATAATTTCAAGGGTAAAATTGTTTATAGTGAAATAAACGTTTTACCAAAAATATGCAAAAAAGTAATTTTATTAAATATTCCAGTAATTATATTCTATTATGTAAAATTTAATTAAGCTTACTTGGAATGTTATTTACGTAAACTAGAGACTGATACTGAGCAAACCTCATCGCATTACCAACAATGGAGTTAAATTAACAAACTTAATCATATTAACACATTTTAGTAACATAACTCAATAGTATGTTTATTAATCTTACAGAAACTGTTGAAGAACAAATCGGAAACTTTATTTACGTTGACTTAAAATTAAAGAAAAAGTGTAAAAGAAAGCAAAGGTTACGGCGCAAATACCAGGAAACTTGACACAAATTACGCGACGATTTGAAATTCAGTTCCGACCGGAAGCAAGGCATATGGGGGCACTGCTATATGCAAGTTACACTCTTGCACCTATAAGGAAGGTTAGATATCGGAAGGTCACCTATTAAACTCCTGTCTGGCATTGTCTCTTTCTCTCCCGTATGAATATGTCGATTGGAAATGCAATGGCCTTGCCTCATTATTATATCTGTTTCACGTATCTGTATTAATGTGCCGCATCCTTTGCCCTTGCACCCACATGGCACTCATGTTCGCACGTTGTCGAAACTGTTCCTGCGCCCTGTTATTTCCTCACCCTGTCCCGCAGTGACAGAGGAGGAAATGCGCGGACATCCGTACCACGTGAGCTTCCGACAGACTATAGTAAAGACATCACTAAACGCATCTCAAGGATTTTCTAACGCATGAAACCTTTAAATACCGAAGTCTGGGATGGTAGCAGACATCACTTGCAATCTGCCAAGTGCAGCTGAAGCTTCTGATCCCTGCTAACCACGTGCTAATCGTCAGTGTTCAATCCAGCCAATCACCATGCCGTTCTCGAACACTCAAATACTTCTTATTAGTGTTTGTTACCTCGTCAGTTCATCTTACGGAGTATCTTACACAAATTGTAAGTTTTAGAAGCAAAAACAAAGCTTCTTAATTATTTGTAAATTTCGAAACAAACTAAGAAGTGTCTAACGAAAGTTTGAGAGATTTGAATTCTAACGATCTTTCGTTTATGCGAACCTAGTCGCCAACACCGACTGTGGCGTGGTTTCCAAGGCGGGAAGGATTGTGAACGGGCTAGACGCCGTGGAAGGCGAGTTTCCTTGGACGGTTTCATTAAAACTCCGAGGAGTACATTACTGCGGAGGCTCTTTGATTCACTCCAGATGGGTTCTAACCGCTGCACACTGCTTCTACAAGTTCGTTACCCTAAAACTGAATTTGAAATCGCGGTTCGCTGATCCTAGTCGCGGCCTACGGTTCCAAACTCGTGGATCGTCTATTCAAAGCATGTCTAACGCTGTTCTGTCTACAGGAAAGAACACAATCTTTTCCAAGCCACTGTGGCTGAACATGACCTAACGGGAAAATCAGGATCGAAAGATTCTCCTACTTTTAAAGAGAATATTGGGATCAGTCAAGTTTTGCTCCACCCCGAGTACCAGTACCGTCAAGTTAAGAATGATATCGCGCTCTTGAAACTTGACAAAGACGTAAAATGGAGTACATTTGTACGTCCTGCGTGCTTGTCCACTACCGACAACGATTTGGTGGACCGAATGGCGACGGTAGCTGGTTGGGGCTACTTGGACGAATTCGGCAAGGGTAAACTGACCAGTAAAAGCCTGTACTTTGCATGATAGTTCTATTGCTGCCCCAGGTGGCGTGCCTGCCAAGACGTTGCAGAAGGTCGATGTACCTGTGCTTGCGAACGATGTCTGCCAAAGCTGGTACAAAGAGCAAGGCAAAAAGGTCGTTATCGCTGATTCTGCTATTTGTGCTGGCTTCCAAATTGGAGGCAAAGACGCTTGTCAGGTAAATCCGCCGCAAGTTCTACAGAAATCGTTACTTCGAGCTTAGAGAGCAGTGTTTTATGAAGGCTGCGGTGATTGGAATAATTTTAAAATATTATTATATAGGCTGACAGCGGTGGTCCTTTGATGGTGAAAGAAGGTAACAAGCACGTGCTAGTGGGCGTGGTCGCTGCCGGTATTGGCTGTGCACGGCCAAGCTTACCTGGCTTGTACACTCGCGTTACTAGTCACATTACATGGATTCGCGAGAACATCCAAGCATAACTCAACCCAGATTACACATTTATTTACCATAAGCCACGCCCTCTCCATAAAAGAAACACATTTTATTTTATCGCCAGTACAACTATTGTCTCAGAAATATTTTCTCATTTGAAAATATGGTCCACCACATGCGTCATCATTTTAAAGAAGGTTCGGTCGACGCCATTCACTTCGTGTTTCTGCGACCGCTTCACCATTTCCATCAACGCCCCCTATTATTAAAAGAAAAATACATTACATTCCCGTCGAAAGTATAGCTACAACAGAAATAAATGAATTACGATAGAATTTAAAACTATAGTCTGAGATTAAATATTGTTTTTACAAAATACAAGAACTTAAGTCAATACACAAAGCATAAATCATCATGTTCTTTGCCCATTAATTTATTTGGGCCTAGACGCCTACAGTCTTAACAAGTAAGCCGGGGTCAGATAGCAGTTCTTCCGTTCATATAACGGACTTCCGAGCTCAGTTCAGAACAGGCAAAGAAAACTTGTTTATCTACCTATCTATCTATATCTATCTATCTATCCCCTCCTCCCCCCGGGTACGGTCTTGGTACCTTTGAACATCGAATTTGCACGAAGGGAAAAGCTGCGACTGTTTTGATTTTCCCCCAATCTGATGTGAAAAGGGTGTACGCGTAGCTCGTTGCCTCCTCCTGTTCGATATAGAGTACACAAAGAATGGTCAATCTACTAGTGTGTCTTTCTGGGGGGAAAAAAGAGCTCCTAACTTTTCAGCTTCTAAGTTTCAGTTCTGGTGGTGAAAATCCGCGGACACTAAAATGTGCCAAAAATTACACTGTTTTTAACCTCCTGTGGCCATGAAATCTGTCAAGATAAAAACTTCCTTTCGGTTTGCAAGAAAGCCTGTTCAATGCTGAATCTGTCGATGTAGCTTGTGAGCTGGGTCTAAGTCCTTGAGAGACAGTAGGCGGCCTATAGTTTTACACAAAATTAGTTTTATATGCATTAGTTTAGAAGAAACCCCAATTGACGGTAACAAACTTCAGATATACCGAAGAGTTCTTTCTGGTCGTTATAACAACATTCTACTGTACAAAGACAGGGACCAAATAAAGAAATACGTACCAATTCCGTTCCCAATTCTCTTCTCAACTGCGGTTTTGCGTGCGAAGATAACTGGGGGTCTAATAAATACAATACTGCTTGAGAAAGCAACAATGCGGAAGATTGTTCCAGTACCAGTTGCAAATCGAGTATTTCTTCCGTACTTTTTTTCTCCTGTGGAAAGTTTCCAAATTGTTTAATGCTAATTGTAACACCACAAATAAAAAAATAAAAAACAACATAATAAACGAATGAATTGTAACATACTTTGCTAAGGAGCAACTTGAGCGCCAAACCAGCGGCAGTACTCAAGGTGCCGAAAGTTAGGCTAATGTCTTGAGCGGATTGGATCGATGGCGTCGAAAACGAAGGTTCTACAGCACGTTCCCATCGCTGCACATCCAAGCCTTCGTAACTTAGCAAATCGCTAACCGAGGGACTGAAACTGTACACGACACTTAAGCCTTGGACCAGCAACTGAATCAACCTGCCATACCCCAACACAAAATGAACATTAATGACACGCCTAACACGTGAAAAAGAAAACACTAACGACAGAGAAAATTTACAGAAAGCCCGAGTAGAAAAAACGCGTTCGTTATATACGAATTCTTGATTTTTTCGTTTTGCAAATTAGACTTCGTTTCAACATAAGCAACACTAGGTAACGATGAAAACTTCAATACTCGTAAACTGGAGCTTTATAGCCACAAAAAAAGTTCCAGTGCAAGTTTAAATTCGAGCAAAGCAAGTTTTGTCCTAAAAATTCTTGGTCAGAACGAGCGAAGGCTTCGTTCGGTTTATTTTACGTTAGTGTCTTTTGTTGAAAGTTAGGACGAGCTGATTACTTTCGCTGAATCTCTGCAAATGCTTTGCTGGTGGTCGCTCGGCTCGATCCTTCGTCTTTTAAAATGTGATCTTTCACCGGCCATAGATTAGGCGGTTCGTCGAGTAAATGTTGAGGATGGGCGCTCCCCTCGATCATCAATTGTAAGAAACCGGGCCGGATCAAGTACGACGTGGTGCAGTGGATCACAACACTCACTGCGCGCTAGAAAATATAAAAATTTATTTTATTGAATTAAGAACTATGACTCATAATTGAACGAAACATCAAAGGAAAAACTAAAAAAATAAAGAAAAATACATAGAAAAAAAACTACAATTGCACAAAAAGCTCAACAACGAAAAGAAAGGAAATTACACAAAATTCTACGAAAAAAATGACATTAAAATTTGAAGGGAAATTAAAAGAAATCTGAAGAGATATTTTTAGCGAAATTACTAACAAAATCATCAAAATAAAAAGAAAAGAAAAATAGTAGAAATTAAATGAAACTAGAAGAAACACAAATAAACAAACTAAAAGCACGAAAACACCGAACAAAGTAGAAATGCAGCAGTACGACAAAACGATGTACTTTCAGGAGACCAAGAAAGAGTGAAAAGAACGTCACAGAGAGTTGAAGATTTTTTTAGAACCATACTTCATGATAGGTTTTCGCATTTTTTAAAACTATTTTTTAACGTGAACGGGTTTATTTTATTACTGTTGCTACTGAATGTCGTTTTTTTAAGAAGTTTACCATTGAGATTTGCAGGGAATTTAAATGCTGAAGACGCCAGACTTGCTCGTACTTGAGCATTTCACTTAGCAGGCACAAAAAGACTTCAATAAGCTGGAGATCGTCCAAGCGGAGCGCGGCTTCGATCTTCAACACTATGCTGATCAGTTTGTTTTCATTAACAGTCAAGAAATTCAAGGCTTCGTCCCAGAAAAACTGCTTTTCTTGTCGTAAGAGCTCGCAACAAAACAACGTCATCGACCGGTACACTTCTCGCCAGGCGTGGCTACCCGAAAGCTACCAAAAATAATAACAAAAAAACATATTGACAGTTTAATTCATTTTATTTACTAAATTACGCTTAATTATTTCATCACTTTTTAAGAACACCAAAGTAACAATTTACGAAAAGTAAAAAATTACGAACAAATAATCGATGCTTAAATCCGTTTTACTTATTTAATTATTCTAAGATAAGATGGATTTTGGAATGTAAGTTTTGAAAAATAAATAAATAAACAAAGGAAAGAAAAAGCTTACACTTTCGGGCAAAGCCGCTAACGGCAGCCACAAGCGAACACCCAAGTTCGCTGAACCGAGAATCTTGGCTGCGATAGGGCCTTTGGCCAAGGCGACGTAAAAGCTCGCTACTGACTGGATGAATTCGGGCGACTTCTGCAACTGTGATGTTTTTAGAGTAGAAAAAAAAGCAGGTATTAGTGATTATTAAGTACTTATTTGGCTAGTATATACAGAAGTAAGTAAAGAAAAACCCTAATAAACCCATCAATGAATCTGACATATAAATAAGCGAAAAAATCAGTAAACGTATATGGCAAAAGGAGTTAAATAATAAATTATTTCGGGATGCACTAAATAAAGAATAGTCAAAACAGTAGTATATGTATTAAGTGTATTTAATTCAAGTTTAATAGTGTATATAATTAAAAAAATAGTGTGCTTCGTAAATAACAAATAAATTTAGTAAATATACTCAATAGAAATCGAGAAAACATAAGATGCATTTAAAATAAGTCACAATATGGATTAAACGTATTAAAATGCACAAAAATGCGTTTCAAATGTCAGAAAATTGTTTACTTGAAGGGCAGTTTCGGTTAACGCCAGCGTGTTTTCGAGAATGTAGCGTTCCTGCAATTTGGGGAGCCAACTGGACTCGTCTCTGGCTTTACTTATTACGGCCACGTAATTCCAAAAGCAAGTTAATGCTAAACAGGCGACCGTTATCTCAGCTTGGTGCAAATTTGAATGCACGAGCCAGTTCTGCGCTGGGAGCAAACATAACTGCAAGCTGGTACTCAAAGGTTCCGCCCACTGCTCCAATACTCGAACGATTTCTGCGTCTATGAAGATAAATAATTAAATAATAATGTATATTTTTTTTTCAACCGCTAGAACACAGCAATGGACTTTCGCATATTACTAGTAACATATATTGGCTTTTATGTTACAAGAAACTGTCAAGTGACTCGAATTGCATTAAAAAAGTGACGCAAAAATTTATGTATTTATTTTTGTTACTTTCGTCATGTAATTCGTTAATTTCATTATTTTATTTCATAATGCTAGTAAGTAAAAATAATATGAACAACTTGGCTTTACTTTTAGGTTCTTTGACGTGTCTCAGCACGAGCATGAAAATGGTCCATAAGCTCGCTTGGATGCGTAAGGGATATTCGATGAAATTGACGCAACTGAGCCTCAAAATCCGACCAATGGACTCCAAACCGTCTTTGACTTCACTGACGATATCAGCCCTAAAGAACGCACAACATTTTATTAGCACCCATTCCTTGAAAAAAGAAGTTTTTTGCCTCACGGCGCACTTTTTTCGCGAAACTTTCAAATTGACTGCCTTTCGTACCCAAGCGCCTCAAACTACGCGATGTGATTTCAAGCCGCATTTTTTAAATCGGAATTCAGGACAACGGCTTACAAAAATTTTTAAGAACAAAACGGGTTTAAAACATTACTTTAAACGGTTTTAAAATCAGTTAACCTTTCCTACGATGGCTTCATATACATGGATACTCGAATTACGCAGAACTAGGTCCTCATACTGCAGAATCTCATTATGACGAACATTTAGACACTGCACTTCTCAAAACGTACAATGATAATTCGTTAGAAACGAGTTCTTTTCAGCAAGATTCTACTACATTTGTAAAAAAAAATCCGGTTTTAAAGACTTTTCGACAGACTTTTTTAACAACTACCATGGCTTTAAATACTAAGCACTCGAATTACGCCGCAAAACATGTCACATCTTTAAACTGAGGAAGAAAAAACTTACGGTTTGAAAGATTTGAGCACTAGAAGGTATAGTTCGACCAAAGTCGTTAACACGCCCATGGAACTGCCCGGGGTGAGGCGTTTTCCAATGGCTTGACGAATATCTGCCGCTAGGGTGTGTTTATGGCTTAAGGGTAAGGTAATCGCGCCGGTACTACGAGCGGCCAGAACAGCTAACAAGTCACGCCAACCTGCTAAAAGAAGCACTGCCGCTGGTACTTGATCTGACTGCTGAATGGCTTGCGTTACGTTCAAATCAGTACCGTTCGAAGGCGATGGCAAAGTTTCCACGATTTTCTAAAAAAATAAAAATAAATAAAGCCAGTGATGAAAAAAAAAACAATTTAAAAATTAGGTGACTTTTTTGATTAACATTGCATAGTTTTAGAATTCCTTATAATTTACATGTCCGTGTTATTGATTTAACTAATTTACCCATTTATAATTAATTGATTTATTAGCTCTTTTTATGAGAAATTCAATTGTTACTTTGGACCAAACTGTCAAGCGAGTGGAAGAAGGTGATAACCAATCTTCGAGGAAATGTTTCAAGTCCTTATCGAACGTTTCAGAGCCGTGGTACAACTCGATGGCGATGACTTTGAGGGCTAAAGCAGCGCAACGGAGTCCACGGTCTGACTTTGGCGGCTCATTGGCGACAATTTCGCAGAAGATCTTCCAAAACCCTTTTTGGCTTAAGTACTGAATCGCTTGTAAGCAACGTTGGTGCCACAATGCGTAGATTAGCTCTACAGCGGCGCATTTCAGCAACTCATTGCCCTATACAAGAAAGAAAAAAAAAAGAAATCTTAATTAAATTCCCTAAAACATCAAAAGCGTACGAAAGTCTTTATAAAAGAAGCAGATGAAAAAATTAAAGGAAAATAAGTATGAAAATATAGACGAAACTTTGAATGAAACAAAAAAAATCTGTAATGGCTAATTTGCAAGAACCTGTTGTAAAATTTTAAGAACAACGTCAAGGAAGACTATGACATCTTTTTCCGTTTCCAGAAACAGCTGCAGTAAACCCATCTGCGAGCGAATACATTGACTCAAGAAGCCGATTAACGCTTCTTGTAGCAGCATATCTTCGGCAACACGTTCCAGACGCGTTAAAACAGCCCGTTTGATGGCGCTCGCGCCGGTACCCAGACAGGACAAGAATGATACTTCCATGTACTATTAATGAAGAAAGAGAATAATGTCTTTTAATTCCCCATACTGCTAAAAGGATTTTCAGAATTTCAACGATTTATAAAGAATGTTATACTTTATATATTAGTTTTTTAATATTTTAAGTCTCGTTTTTCAATAAAATTTTTCTTGAACATTTCTAAGATTTTTTAGGTTTTGTAAAACGTTTCATCATAGATTTATTTACTGTTGTCATCCGTTTGAGCAGCTTATACGCTAATGTTGGTAAACGGGGATCCAATTCGCAGTAAATATAGTTGAAAATCGAGTGAATGAGGTGCGACTGCGCTGCATTGGATGAGCGAATCATCGTTAAATCTAAAGGCGTCAATTCCTAGTTAAAATGGAGTTAACTGATGAGTTGTTCGAAAACATATATTCGACTTTACTTTGTAGTCGACTTTTTTTTTCATGCCCAACAACGTGACCAAAATGGAGAACGCGAGCACGATACGTTTAACGACCACGCCCCCCAGTACTTCGTTCTGCAAAAAGGCGTGGCTGACGGTTTGTTGGCCTAGAATAGCAGAAAAAAAAGAAAGAAGCTAAATGAGTATGAAAACGTAACAGAGTATTACAAATAAAATTATGCATTTCTCACGGTTTGATAAGCCTTAACCTGTCACACAGCACTACTAACGTTATAAATATAGTACCGTTACGGAATAATTCATAGTATTAAAACAGCAAGTAAAGTCAATGTGCAATAAAAATCAGAAATAATAGCGTTCAAGAACATTAAGGTTAGAGTTTGTTGGCGTTTGTACAACTTTAGTAAAACCTTAGCCGGTGCAGTACATTCACTCCTTTGTATTTGTTTATAAGTTGTGGTTTCTAATAGAGTCATGCCTATTTGGAAGATGACAACTTAGCTGTATATTGAAGACTTGGAAAGTAACAAGGTAAGGTGTACGAAGTCAAGTTAGGGTCTGTTAATCATAACTTAAGAGGGGACAAATTAAAGACACTACCAATATTCTACGTATTCTATTATTCTTTAATTATTGATTACTATTCTTGCTGACTTGTAGAGTCACAGATATAATGCAAACCCTGGCCCAAACTGGCCACAAACTCGGCACAGTCTCTAGAATTTCAGTAGAAACTTGATAATCTCACTAAAACATATTTGAAAATCAACTCCATACAATTATTGATTGAAAATCGACAAATTCGCTTCAATATCGTTTTAAAATCCAAACCTTACTGCAACGTCACTTAAATTCTGGAAAGTTCCCTGCAATGTAACTTTAAAATCGACCAACAAGCTACAGTAATATTTAAAGTTCACAAATTCATTACAATATCAGTTAAAAATCGACAATCTCACGAAAATGTCGCACAAAGTGGCTACAGAGAAACTAACAAATCACACTTGGACACTGACGAATTTCTTAAATCAGCCATTAACATCAAGCCAATTTGCTACAATATCTTTTAACAATCAGCTTCCTAACTGCAATATCACTTGAAAATCTGCAAAGTCGCTATAATATCGTCGAGTGCCATTATTTTAAATAAAAAACGTGTTTTTTCCCTTTCCCTTGTCTATTTCGGCTAATTTTTTAGTAAAAAGGAATTATTTTTTAAACATCCATGACGAATTGAAGAAGCGACTGAGATTTTATTTGCACAGCAATGCACGATGTGTTGCTCTTTTAAGCGGAATTTTCAGTTGTCTATTATTCAATAAAAATATGTAGGATTACACTGATGAGCTTAAAAAGGAGCCATCCGCTTTTCATTCAATTGTGCGGAATATTCAGATGACCGCTACTCAAATCACTGAAGACTACTATACTTTGAACAGATGGGGTAACTGAACATTTTTTATGAGAAACTGTAAGCCGTTTACTGCTCCTCAACAACGCATTAAACTAGGTGTCGCCTGATTCGACGATAAATCAGCAGTTGTGTAGTAATCACTACTTCTGCCCGGGTGCTTGACCTTGATGTATTGCGTCATGTGTTGGGCCATGGGCCGCTCCCAGCCCTATTGTCCAGCACCTTTCACCGTTGACGATTTACCAATGACGCCAATTTGCCAAGTTTACGTGTAGTCGCACGTTAAAAGCGTGAAGAAAACACGTCGAAAACAAAGCACACAAGTTCGTCTCTAGCTCAGCGAGTGAAAATTTTAAAACTTTTGGGAGATTCAACACTTCCCCTCCAGATGATTTTTCTAAATCTTTATTAGAAAGACGAAGTGACAAAACTTGACTAGTTTAAATATTAATAGAGGATAGTACAAATTTACTGTTGTCTTCTTACCTTCGTACTTTTTCATGCTATACATTCAACTTCGTGTTTCTGAATACTCGGTACATTTGAACGCTGACCGTCTGATCCCGAGACTATCCAAATAAGCGGGATACACTGTAACCTCATTTGACGGTTTTGCTTGACAATGGGAAAAATTCGCTCAAATACACCTTGCAAATCGACATCTTTAATATTACTACTAAAATATACCACTACAATCTCACCTAAAATCGGCAGCCTCGCACCAAACATAAATTACATGAAATCAAAGGTGATTTACAACTACTAGACAAAACACACTGGCGTTTCTGTCCTAATTTTGGCCTAATTGCCATCAATTTCTCGCGTTGGCGTTATTTCCTTCACTCACTACAACAAAATTGTAAATCAATTCATTTACAGTGCACTGGGTCGGGTTAGGGTTTGCTAACAACGATTTTGCGTTTTGCACTGAATGCATTACTTACTAGCTAATGTTCACCTGGCCGCCATTCATAACCGTGATTCACCTAGCTTAACCTAATCTTTTACTAACTAACACACATAACTTTCAGTAAAATTGCAGTGCACTCTTAAATTGCAGTGCACAACATTAAAAACTATCAAATGGCATAATGCATTTACTCACTACGAAGCTAGTTTACCTAAAAAAAAATTACCTGTAAGGATAAGCCGTAGAAGAGCAGCACCAGCGGGTGTGTTGCATAACAGCTCCATGCAGCTGCGGCGCCATAGCAAGACACCTTTATCTTCTTCGTCTTCATCTTCTTCATGACACCATGTTAGCGCGTTGTGAATCAACTGCAACGTGTCTTGGATCAACTTATTCCTTTCTTCTTGCCGCACGAAACGCCATGTCTCCATAGCGGGAGAAATGTGCGTTAACACAAACACGATTCCTGGTGCCACTGTTTTTGTATGTATCTTTATCTAAAGGAGAAAAAAAAAATACATGCAAAGTGAATGATAAATAAGAATAAAAAGTTTTAATACATTAATCAGTACGCAGTTAACCTAATCTAAAATAAATTTAATTTAATACGGTAAATAAAAAATAAAATCAATTAAGAAATGAAAATGGCTAAAACAACACAAACAGTAAATTTTTTCGAAAAATTTTCATAAAACATTCTACAATAGAAACTCGTTATAACGAACCTCCCGGGCTAAAAGAATAATCCGTGTATTATTTCGTTATACAAAAAGCTTTTTTCTTTTCATTTTCATAACTCTCGGGACCTTATTAAACCCACTATAGCCAAAATTTTTTAAAAAAGTAAGGTTCATTCTAACGAGATTCTACCGTAATACACGAGTTTTATTTTTTTTTCAAACAATGCAAAAGCTTTTAACACAAAATTTGCGCATTCAGAAAGCTTTCAAGGAAATACAAACATTCTTCAAATGAATAGGAAGATTTATTTTTATAGCTTTCAAAAATTCAAGGAAAAAATACGTAACACGAAAATATCGAAATTAAATTCTCGAAAAAAATTGCGGAGAAAAAATAAAATTAAATGAATTCCTACTTGTTGCACGGTCAGCAAGCAGCGCAGCAAGCCAGAAGTTACTGGAAACTCGCCCGCCACGATTTCTGCCTCCAGGTGGCTCCACAACAAGCCCGGCTGTATATCCGCGCCAGTTTCGTTCGCCAGGCCAAAACTCGCATAAGGCAGTAAGCGCAACAAAACCATTTTCTCGGTCAAAGTAGCATCTTTTTCCACAGCAGAGATCACCACCTCTAAGCATTTCGACAGTAATTCCATCGGTGGGCTCGGAATTACTACAAACCTAAGAAACGACATTGTAAACATTAAAAAAAATCTCACTTTTATAATTTAAAAAAACTTGAAAACAATTTTAAACCCAAAAATAAGAATATACACTGGAATTTAATCTGAGAATACGTTACTTGGCTAAAAGCGACAGCAATTTCTCGACCATGTTTTGCACGACGCGATATTCAATCGCGTTGGCCTCCAATAACGTACTCAGGAAGGTTGCAATGAGTGACACGTCCGCCATTGTGTCGTTTTTGACGTAACTAACTCCTCGTGCAACCTGGAGAGCATTAAAAATATATAACACATAAAAAGACAAATGATAAACATTCCTACAAAAAGTCAAAGACAGATCTTTAAACAATTTACATTAAAAATGTACAAAAACTAAATAAAATTAAAAATTATTTTAAAAATCAGTTAAAACACGTAGAGTAAGAATCAGGAAAATGAAGATTATGGATAATTTTCTCCGTACTTGTTCGGTTAACTGGCCAATTTTTGCTTCCAGTACATGGAATCCATTTACCGTGTCGTACCAACGCACGCCAGTGCCGCCATCACTGATCAGCTCGCCAAAAGTACCGGCCGGTACTACGAGTGTCAGGAAATGGGAGAAAGGGTGATATGTTTGCTGCGCCCTCACTTGGCCGACCGTCGTAGTACTATGTAGTACAGCCGCAGGCACGTTTTCTAGCGTGTCGACGTAACACGGCAGCGATGTCATCTGCTGGATGACTTTCAGGGCACTCGGAGTGCCGGCTCGACTCAACGCGGTGAAAACGCGTAATAAAGGTTCGAGTGATAGCGGGAAAAGGTGTGTAAATTCGCTTAAAACGAGACCTAGCCCTTTTTCTGGGCCGTCGGTCCAAAATTTGTCGGCAATTTCGGTATTGGAGAGTAACGTTTCCAGTAGAACGTATTGATCTTCTGCTGGACCCAGCTTGTGAGCTTCAAATTGAGACAAAAGACGGGAAAAGAGCTCGTAGGACACTTCAAACGCCATTTCTTGACTTTTCAAATGAGCCTAACACAAGACAAAATCAAGATTGTAAATAAAGAACCCCGACAACAGGCGTGAGCCTACGTGGGGGAAAAAGACAAGACAAAAATTATCAGTGTATCGGGTTTCTTTGTTTGTTCTAAAACTGCTTTAGACTATTCAAAAATACTGCACGTCGTAGCCTCTGAAACAATTTCACACTTCGTAATGAATAACGACACTTTTGATGATATAATGAAATTTGTAAATTTTGGTGACTGCGACGTAAATCTGACGTTCCACCTTAAAGTTTTGACGATTCAAGAAGTCGTAATTGAAATGTCAAAGCTATTTAACAGAATTTTAGTCACTATGTTGCCTATTTGACAGATTTTTGCTAATTATGAAAAGGCTTTCTGGAGAAACGTTGTAATCTGACAGTTTCTGTCAAATTTACAACACTTTGGGTGTTCTCAGTGAAAAATCGCAACTTAGGGAAACTATTATACATTTACTTATTCTTATTATTTTTTTCTAAGTTCTGTTTCTTGTGAAACTGTTTGGAAGTTTGCACATTTACGTTGAAAAGCAAAATTTTGACTTTTTCAAAGTTGGTGTGACAAGTTTTTATGCTAAGTTTGACACAATGTACATGAATGTTGCTGAGCTTATACACAAGTGGTGCAATCGAAGAGATTTCGCAACTCTGAAAGTATCTTCACGTATTTCTAGTAAGTATACATAAATACATTCTTAATACGAATTTTCGAAAAACTTTCGCACAGATGGAAAGTTTACATGCAAATTTTGCTCAACTCGAGTCTTTCGACTCAATATTTGCAACTCAGAAGGATTTTGCAATTATTTTTTTTTACAAATGCTGTCTATTTATGCAGAAATTTCGCAGACTTAAAGTAATACGCAAGAAAAGTGGACAACTAGAGAAACTGTTGCTTTATGTTTTGCAAAATAGAACTGTATAATGCTAAAATACGTACCTGAATGACGGGATTTCGCAAAATTTGGGACAATTGGTGCAAAACCCGGGCACTAACGGCTGTTTCGCCATACATGGTGTATTTTCCGACATCTGCAGGCGCATTTTCTAAGTGCCACATCATATACGTCAACAAAATGGGCGCATATTCTTGTTTCCGCCTTAAAAGATTCAAAGCTGAGTCCAGAGAAGCTAAGTTTTGATTCTGCAGAATCGTTTTCCTACATAAATAAAAACAAAAAAGACAAGAATTCATCAAAAGTCAATGTTTAAAAAAACTTAGAGCACTTCTGTTACCAAGTTGGACGTAAAAGCGAGGTGATATACACGTTTTGAAGATGATTAAGAGTGTTCAAGTCAACTTCCAAGTTCACTTCGTGCTGACATTTGCTTATCTTCACACTCATGGATTGCTTCTGTTAAAACAAACATAAACAGAAATAAAAACTAAAGAAATAAAAGAAATAAAGACGTCGGAAAAGCAAATGACGTAAATAACTGAAGCTTAATCTAAATGAAAAATGCCTGTTAAAATTACTTTACTTCTAGGTCATATTAAACTTGACATTCAGTGTAGGTCACAAACTTGTCCATAGGCTGCTCGATATTTAAAACCGCAAGTCGGAAAAAATTACTTATTCTGGAGGGAATATTTGCAATACAAAGCAATAAATAACAAAAAAATCCAAATAAACGTTAATAATAAAAGTCACTACATAAAAACAAAATAACAAAATCAAAATACATGTAAAAGCAAAAAATAAAAAAATAAGATTAAATACTCAGAACAAAAGTAAAAAAACAATAAAAATTCTTGGTTATAAACTGAAGAGAAGAAATTTACTTTAACTCTTAACATACTGTGCATCTAGAAACGTACTTGTGTTGTAAGACATTAATTTGACTACAATGAAAAATTCTGTAATGCGATTCTTTACCTGGATGGAACTGGTTAATGTGAGCAGTGTCTGGTATCGATTTTCTGTATGGTACTCGGAATCAAGAGCGACGAGGATCTGCAGCAGCTCAATTTGTTCTTTGAGATGAAAAACGTGCCACAAATGGGCAAATGTTGGGCTTCGGACGAGATGTACACCTTCTCTGGCGGGAAATACCATTTCCATACACTGTTCCAGTTCTTTGAAAACGTTTAAGAAGATTTGAGTGCCGTTGTACGTTTCCACGAAGCGATTCAAGAAACCCTAGTAAGTAAAAAATATGTATTTTTAGTTTTAATACAAGTAAATCTTCATTTTTAACTCTAAAATAAATTTCTGACGTCTGAGAATGCATTCATTCGCAGGCTTATACTTCTTTCTGGTGTGTGGTGATGACTTTGAGGCATTTTAGTAAGTATAGGTACTCGGTACGGTGAAACTGCCACACGTCAAGGAGCAACCCTTCGGACGGTTTGTCCGTTTTGCTCCGTGCGTTCTCAAATTCGGCGTTTGAGCCACGGTAGGCATTCTCCAAGAAAGATTGTACAACTTCTTCAACTTGCTTCGGATTAATATCCTGTGCATGTGAAACAGTTTCATTTAAAAGGAGTAATTTCATTAACAAAAAAGTTTTAAAATCTGCAGAAAAAGTTACCAAAATGTACGCTAAGGAGATGTCGAAGGTGGGATTTTTCAGCGGTTCATTGGACTCGAAACGACGGTAATAGGAAGTGAGCTTCGTAAGATGTTCTGAAGCTTGTTCGAGCAGTTGGCCCAACATGGCAAAATCTTGGTACAAAGCGCATGTAGAACGCGTTAACAACGTGTAGAGATGTCTGAAGTTGTAGCATCTAGATGAAACAGTACGATTGTTTGAACGATCTTGTTGGTTTAAAATTGAACATACTTTGCATGGGGTGTGTTTTCCTCTGCTGGCATTGTTTCGTTTGGGATTCAGATCGGTTTGGTAACCATTCGGCAAGGAAACAATTTGAAAACACTACTTCGGTTTAGGGCTTGTTTTGACCCTCCACGCCATCTATTGATTACGGGGTAACGAGCTGCTTGCAACGAAACTTCGCACGCTTTCGAACACACATTCGAACTTCCAACTTCACAGTTCAGCCATTTTATACGCGAATTGAGTATTTTTTGGGTTATACACCAGGCGCCCTATATTTAGTTTTCCCATTATAATCTAACTGAAAGTAATCTAACAAAGCAGAACGAAATTTAAAGCAGTTAATCGGCGTGCCCATACAAACCGTGGCCAAATCAGTACAAAGGAAAGGTAAGTTAGGTTAGGCCAGATTAAATTCGGCAATTCTTATTTGTGAATTTCTCGCAGCTTCTACCAAGGCTGTGCACGTGCGGACTTGTCCCTTGTCTCGGATTTACGTCTGGATTAAACCTATTTTTGAATTGGTCAACTCCGCCAAGCCTCTTTTTAGTGAGTTGAGTTTGCGCTTGGATTTGGAAGCCAGCTGTAAAGGAAGGAGTTGGAAGGAAGTTGGATTTCGAGGCTTAGGAATTTGGGATTTTCTAGAAAGGCGGAGGTTCCTTCTAGAAAATTTTCTTTGGAGGACGTAATAATTTCATTACATGAATGCATACATCAGGGCCTAAAATAGTGGTAAAAAGATACTACACACTAATGGCAAATGTTACCACCCACCATTTATTGCTTTATCACTATTTTTCGAATAATCGGAAAAAATGGGCGAAATACGACCAGCAGGAAAAATGAATGGTATAGGAAATGGCAATTACAACTTATATTCTTGCATGGGCTACCAAGCAGATAACAAGAAACACATAAGACTACAAGAAATATCACAACAAGTATCACTCGCTGACAAGCCCACAGGGAAAATATGCCATTGTTTAACAAAACTTTTAACAAAGTTGCTACAGGAACAAATGCTTTAGCCATGATAAAACAAGCAAAAGCTCACATATTTGACTAGTTAATGATTTTGGGCCTATTTTAATCACATTTTAGAACGAATACATACCAATTACCTATGGTAATTCTTTTCGATAGAGACCGTGCTTGCAGACCTATGATGGCAAACCAGCCAGGAAGATTTATAAATTCGACTCTAATGCTATAAAACAGAAAGCCCCTATGCACTGGTTATTAACGACCGGTTCGATTATTAAGTTTATCTGACAATTTCATAAAACTGATATAACTTTGTTTTAAGATTAATAGGATATAATGTCTTGTGGAAGGAGGCATTATTTACCTTACACAATGAAATACAGTGGCAGCGGGTTGCCGTGTTTCCCAGAGAACTGCCATTTACCCGTCAAAGATTTTACTGTCAACATCATATTGACTTCGACCCACCTAAAATCCGCTTTGTTATTTTGGGAATCGGAGTAGTAGCAAATATAATAGCACACATATGTGTAGTGGTCCACGGGAAGATTTCGTACTTTTGTCACTAACCATGAAGTTGACCAAGAACTTGAGAGTTGACGAAGAAGTTGACCATGGGAGAAAAATCTTTACATGAAAATCCCCAACAACTGTCGAATGCTGCACGAAAAGTAATCATAGAATAAGTAGTTGCGCAAATAGAAGAGATCACACACGTTTTATATATTGTACGGATCCTTAAATTGCGTCAATTAGTTTTAGTGAAACGCGAATGAAGAATCTTCATTCGCGTTTTACTTGAATCAAAGAATACAGTATCATTTGAGATGCTACACACTTTCCAAAAGTTACTGCACAAAGTGTGAACTACACACTTTCGTAAAAGTTACTTTCGTAGTTCNAACGCGAATGAAGAATCTTCATTCGCGTTTTACTTGAATCAAAGAATACAGTATCATTTGAGATGCTACACACTTTCCAAAAGTTACTGCACAAAGTGTGAACTACACACTTTCGTAAAAGTTACTTTCGTAGTTCACAATACACACGCTGGGGGAAGCAAAAGTGCAAAACAGGGAATTTGAGAAAACCGGGCTCTCTTTCTCTCCTTGCTGCACCAATAGCCTACACATAGGCGATGGGGCTTTGCCTTCTGCCTACCTCCTTCCTTCTTCACAGTTGGGGCGGTGTGGAGACTACACACTTTCGTAAAAGCTACTACACACTTTCTAAAAGCTACTACACAATGTGTGTATTACTACACACTATTTTAGGCCCTGCCATACATACACACATTTTAAGGTGGAATGCAGAGCCGCTCGTAACAAAAGCTCAGAATATGATAGTTCAGCTTTATTTTTACAGGACAAATTTTACATAATGTAAAATTTACTTAAATGCTACTTTTAGAAAGTGAACGTATATTTATGTTTACTAAATAATTTAGTAAAAATTTAAGGAATTTTGGAAAAATCAATTTTGCCAAACTTCCTTACATTGTAACATTGCATTGAGAAAAAAAAACTTTACACAACAAGCTACAGAAGTTTGATAGCTAATTCAATTGGTAAAACCCGAAGACGAATTCCTCGTGCAAGGTATACTGTTTGGTATGGAAATTATGGCTTTACATTTTGAAAATCTGCACATTCAATTACAGAAACATCCAAAATTTAGTTTCGCGTGCAATGCGTTAACACATGACAGGGCTTGTGTACACTATAGCCGAATAAAAGAAGCAATTATAAATCAAGGGTGCTCATGCCCCCTTAGGCCCAAAAGGAGTCCCCTCAGACCTTGGTGAAGCGTAAAAAAAAACTCTTTTTCTGGTGACATTTCAGATTTGGGCTAGGGGCAAACTCCTCCCGGTCGGAAATCTTGTCCATTTCTCTGGAGTTCATTCCATCGCACGGTTTTCTGCATATTACATAATCCATGACTTTTGGTACCCTGACGTGAATTGGATAATTTCGTGTTAAGCGAGACTGAGGCGAAAGATTATCCTGTAGACAACTATATTATTGCGAATATAATATTTAAGATTTTGTTTTTACAATTAACGCTACTTCTCCGTGCGCATGAGTAGCTTAGAATACACGTTTCGCAAAAATTCCGCATATACGGTAATCACGAATGAAGGATGACAGATTACACTTAACTGTATACAGTTAGAAGTTCCTAGAAATGTTTAATCTCGAATCAGTTTAATGTTAATCAGTTAATGATTAATCTCGAGTGAGAAGGACGAGAACGACTAGCCCATTTGTATACTGTAGCTCTTATGCCACCAGTGAATTAGCTGAAACAATTACAAAAATGTACCGTCAAAGTTAAGAGCCATGGAGTATTTTCAATAACGCATATGCAGTTAGATCGAGCTATGATCATGGTTAAAATATGAGAACTTGAACCAGGAGCTCTGAGGAAGGGAAAATTAAAAGTGCTTGTGCAGCATTGCATCGTCCGTTGAGTAATTATTTTAAAGATCAAACGTAAAAATATGAGGTGATTAAAAACCTGCTTTTGGCTCATATTTCTGGAATGAAACTGACAAGTATTTACGTCAGTATTTGTAATTAGGGTAGATAGAGGAGAAAGCGTAACATAAGCATATGAAGCACTCAATGCTTGTAAGTTTAGCATTAAGACTTTCCATTGTACGTTCCCTTACACTTGTTTTAAGGTGGAGAAATGGTACACAGACAACCAGCTTCTAAAGCTTTCCTATAAACTTGTGTCAAAGCAGGCGTAAGTTGGCTTATAATACTACCTATGCCTCTTTTTTTTTTTTTTTTTTTTTTTTTTTTAAACCGAGCCGAACCGAAGTCGGTCGTTGTCAAACCGACTCGAGTCGGAGTCAGTAAATAAGCTGAGTCGAGTTGGAGTCGACCATTGTCGAGTCGAGTCGATGTCTACTCGACTCAGTTCGAGTCAAGCCGAACTGATTCCCAGCCCTAGTGTAAACCATGGAATTTGCATAAAATATTATAGTATATTGGTAGCTCTTACTTTAAAAAATGAACAGAAACTTACCGGTGAAATGAAATATCAAATTTGTATGGGATTCTGGGCCAACGGCTGAAGAAACCATGTCTCTTTCACTCGAATAGGCCTATACTTAAAACACTAGTTTTGACACTTAAATGCTAATGTGTGATATATTAGGCTTGTCAGCACATTTAACGTGTTAACATCGCCTGTATAGTGCTCTGTCCCGAATGATTCGTTACTGACGAATGGAAAGGAAAGCAGGCATTTTAAATCCGTTGGATACAACCAACGTTTATTTTACTTTTCTTTTTGTTCTTTTAATTATAACATAATACGAATTAAAGTGAGTAGGACAAAACATCCCATAACTTTTTCGTCTCGTCACGCAATGCACACGAAACAGGAACTCTGCATGAAAACGGTCCTATGCTAACGGAGCAGAATTTTTGCTCTACAGTTAGCGGTTTGTACGCCATCCTATCGTACTCATTCCGTGACTCGTTGGCACATAGCGTGATTAGAAAGGGAGGGGGGGGGGGGAGGGGACGGAATAGCTCTTATGTACAAGTAATACAAAAATCAGTACATAAGACGTAAATTCTTTAGCTCTTAACATATAATAAATGAAATTAATAAAATAAGCTTACATTTGCCAAAATTTTGTAGACAAAATAGTTCCCGAAAAATTAAATTGTTGCGCTTTTTATGAGGAATTGATATCAAATTTTTCATTGTCATGTTAATTAAAGTACGCGGAAATTGTGCAAAAATTATTGTTAATGTGAAGCGCAAAACAGAACAATCCATTCAAAGTTCTGACACAGGTACTCAATTGTAATTTTACAGGACGCATGAAAACTCGAAAGTGTCACATCTGGACAGTTTTGAAGAAGTTTTTTTTTAAAAAAAAAAGAAAAAAGAAAAAAGTCGTGTTGTGTTATACAAATGGCAAAATATACAAAACGGCCATTCACACTAGTACAATGCTACAACGGTTCTACTTTCATTTTGCTATATGTACCTAAGTTTCCAGAAACATCATCCAAATCTATAATTTACTAAACTTAAGCACTGTCGAAGTGCTAAACTGTCGAACTAAAAGTCGAACAATGTATTGGCATCTACGTCTTACGACCATGACATGTGCTCGATATGTGCCAAAATTCTTCTCCTTGTGGCATCGATTTACGTCAAAGCAGCCTGTGTAGAATTTGCAAAGGGACAATTAGCGCTTGCAACGGTACGGCAAAGAAAGGAACTGAAATTGTTCGAATAATTGCATGTTTCTAAATGCTTATCACGTAAGCATTAAACAGTGCGTTACATAAAACTTGTCCTTATCAAGACACTCCAATGCAGAGTTATTTTACAGAAGACATATTGTCCAACTTAAACGGTTAAGTTTTTGTTATAGTTTAGTCCTCTTTTGTGAAATACAATAGTGACGCACTTTATTCGGTTACCTTAAATCAACTTCTTAGATTATAATTCCGGTCAACAATTTTGTCTTTATACAAAATGAAATATAAGAAGTTTAAAACCGTTCCGCACCTTCTACCGAATCTTTTCCCCTTGTTAACTGAGCTCTGTTTTCCTCACGAAACCTTTGCACAAGGAATTTCTGAGGTTTTATATGAATCTGTTATTTTACAACCTCCAAATACGATTCGCAAATTACTACCAGCGTGTATACATGTAATTCTTGTATACTTTAGCACATGCTGAAATTCGCCGATTCTCTTCCTTATGCTGAGACCGATATCGGAGCTACAAAAATAATGTATATAAATAATATAAGAGTGAAGCTATCTTTCCAAAATGTCAATAGTTACCAGTCGAATCAAAAATAAAACTTTATACAGAGTACAAGAAAATACTTAACATTTGCACTACATGCGTCAAACGCAGGTAGAAGACACAAGTTGAACAGGCTGTCATTTAAAAAATCCAGAATACAAAATATTACAAACAATACTGAATTTCACCGGACAAAACTCAATTACACACTTTGCGATCCTGCATAACATTTATGGCACACCGTCCATTTTTCATCTTGTCTAGACTGCGATAAAGGACCTCCACAAACACAGCAATAAACGTTATTAACTCTCTTCCCATTAAACTCTTTAACATTAACGTCCTCTCCAATACAATCATTATCAACATTCTCCCCATGAGCGTCATTAAAAATAACATTATCGCCATTTAGCTCATAGTCTTCTTCAACGTCAGCGTTTTCGTGCTCAATTTCCACCTTGTCAAGTTCGTCTTCCGAAGGGAACGTCACTTCAAGCTTCCTTTTCTTGCTCCTTGCCGTGTTCCGTCTCGGCGTCGTTTCGCTTCCCTTCTCCTGCACTTTTACTTCACCTCCAGTTGGCTCTGTCATCGCTCTCGTACGTATCCGTTTCCTCCGACTCGATCTTCGGAGGGGCGTTTCTTCACACTCGTTATTCAAAGATTCATGTTCAGAAATACCCTGTTTTTCTTGCTGCACTGTCGATAACCTACAAGCTGCCCTTTTGCCACACCCTTTTCGCCTACCAGCCGTTCCAATTCGACATGTTCCGGAGCTTGGCTCAATCAAAAACTCTACATTTCCAAGCTTATTCGGGCTAAATGGGAAAATTCCCGTGCTTTTAAAGCCGGTAACGGCGTGTTTAACGCATGTGGCTTGCATATACGCATTTCCTAACAGTTCTGCGACCTGGAAAACAGTAACTACCCTTTGAGGATGACAAAAGAGCCAATTTTCAATTTCCGTGGCGTAAAACAGCTTCACGGACTTCACGAAAGCGACCTGCAATGGTTGCATTTGTAATGAGCTACCGAGAGGCAAGTTAACTAAGGAAATGAAATTCACTCTTGCTGTCTCAACGACGTCATTGCTGTTGGTGTAGTTCTGATGACCGTTTAACACCAAAACAACCGGATCTTCTTCAGACGGTTTAACGTGAGCTGCAAAGTGCTTGAGCCACTTGACGTACAAGTTAGCTTGGACCCAACCGGATTCGTGACAACCGCCTACGGTGCCAGGTGGCGCTCCGTTCAAGAGTTCTGGGGTCAAACGGCATCGTGGGAAGATCAACATCGGTGGAACATAGCTTCCAACTGCAGAGACGCAGCTAACGAGCGTAACTAACGCTGTTTTCTCGACAGATGGCAGTTTCTGGACTGCGCAGCCATTGTTCAAGGTGACGACCTTGGTTTTGTTGTACTGGCTGCAGGTGAAGGCCGTTGCGTCGACTGCGTATAGGCGATGAGGTGCGCAGTTGATATCCTCCAGTTCATTTTTCAACGTCCTGAAGAATTTTTGGACATCTTCTCGCGTGTAAGCAACAGGTGGTTCTTCCAATGGCTCCGGTTCTTCGACAGGCGGGGGCGTGTCTTTCGGTGATTTGGGGCGTGACAATCCTGGACTAGCACTAACGAAGATTTCAGGGTGGCGCCCCAAAAACAGTTTGATCCATCTTTCACCAGCCTTTCCTTTGTATTCTGAAAATGGGTGAGGCAGATTGTTCTCTTTGGCAAGTTCAAAGGCCTTTACGCGCAGGTTTGCTCTATTGATGCGGGAGTGGGTGTTTTGCATCTCCAGGCAGTAGTTGACCAATTCTTGTTCCAAGTCGGAAGAAAGCACGGGTTTGCGACCAAGGCGTGGGTTAAGGATATCTTCAGGGTCTGTGTGCAAATTGTCCCGCAAGGTGCTACGTGGAACGCCAAATAAAAGCGAGGCTTGACGGGTTCCCATTTCCTTGTTGTTAACGGCAGCGACAGCCTCTAACAGTCGTGTGCGGTCCATTGTGATCGATTTACGTTTTTTGGACATCATTGGAGTAATAATAGAGTAGCAGTGCCTAGAAAAATAAGAAGTTTGGTGAGAATAGTCTTTGTCGTGGCTTGCAGAGGGAGGTATGTAGGCGACATTAGGCAAACCAGCAATCTTTTGATGTAGTAACTAGCTTGTATTGCTAGTTATTCCCTACACATCCTCGTTCCCAGGGCGGTAGGGGTTTTTAAAACCCCAAAAATGTTACTTTCGTAATGGCAAGCATTGGCGCCTACCAAGTGTCCAAAGTAATGCATATTCACCCCCCACACACACCAAATTACTGGGTACGGCACTGTTGCTATAGTTTTTCAGCGCAAGATATAAAATTTTTGAGACAATATGGTGACATAACTTTTTGATAATTGGGACACAAAAAGATTTGCTATTGCTCCTAGTTTGCTACGTAGTGCTCCAAGCCATATAAACTGTACTTAAACGGTAGGAATGATAATTAAACGTGCCCTGTTAGTTAGCTAAATTTAATTAAATTACGATTGTTACTCTTTTGTCCTAATATCAAAGTAAATTTGCTAAGCACCTGGATACTGCGAAAAGAATGTTTGAAAACAGTCTCTCGCTTGTTTGACACCAGTGACACCTAGTGGGAAGTACTATAACCGCAAGGGTGCTTAAAGGAGATTAGGCCGTCGCACGGGAATAGGTGGGGAAGCCTTCCCCGTGACGTAACGCTAGAGAGAAGGCGCGCGGCTTTCAATTCTCAGGAAGGTGTCATTTTCTGATTGTTAAATAAAGTTTTCCGTTAGTCATAGATTTTGTTTTTGTTTATGTAAGTGTAATTGCTGGAAAATAAATAGTGGTTACAGTAATGAGTTATTATTTCTGAAGAGTCTGTCAAAGTAGAAGTGTCTGTCAAAGTTCACGGGACTCGGACTCTCACATAAGGGAGGAAGTAGCTGTGAAATTAATACAATCATAAATCAAATCAAATTTTAACAAAACACATAAATTATGTACTTATCATATGTAAGAGTGCCTTTGGTAGCTGACTAGTAGTATGTGACCTAACCGTAGGGTTAAATTGGCATGTACTTCATAGTAGCTTGACCTTGTCCTTTGCTATATCCTCTATTGTATATATTGGTGTTTGTTACACTACATAGTCATTCGTTATTCTTGTCACTTGTGAAATAAACCCCAATACGAAGTCGGGCTGTCCAGTAGAGCAAGTGCCTAGGATAGTTCAAAAAGAAGAGAGGAAGTTGTACAGAGACACAGAACATTATTGGATTGGGAGGATGATGACGACTTGCCCATAGAAGAAGAACAAACCGTGGAGAATTTTGGCGAACCTGGAGCAAACAGCGATGAAGATTTTGATGGACCTGGTGAAGACGAGCGAGCAAATTTTGCTGAAGAACGTCGGTCGACAAGGTCTCGAAAGCCTCCGGATCGATTTACAAATGTTGAACCTGGAAGACCCATTTGTTAAGTTGTGGGGTTAATTCTTTAAAAATGCGGAGAATTTAAGAGTGCCTTTGGTAGCTGCGGTGGTTTGTGACCTAACCGTAGGGTTAAATTGGCATGTACTTCACAGTACCTTGACTTTGTCCTTTGCTATATTCTCCGTTGTTTTTGTTGATGTTTACACTACATGGAGTCAGTCTTTATCCTTGTCGCTTGTGAAGTAAGCCTAGTACGTTACACAAATGCTAGTTATATGCTCTATGATAACGTTAATTAATTATATAGTTTTCATATAGGATGACAAATGCTGTGTCAGATAAACCAGGATACGTATTACTTCACTGTTCGCAGCAGGGGCGTAGCCAGGAATTTTTTCGGGGGTAGGGGGGCGCAACTTTTTCTTGATGCTGCCACTGAGCTTACTTGCACACAAGATTTTTTTTTTTTGGGGGGGGGTGGGGGGCTTCGCTGCGCCCCTGCACCCAGCGCTACAGCAACTGGTCGGCAAACGAGTTAAGTTAGTAATAGCGTTACTGGTACATAAGGTGTGGCATTTACTGACCTCTTCTAATATAAAATTCAAGTGCTTTTTCAAGGAAAAAGTTTGAATTTATCTTATTTTCACTGTTACAGCGCTGTAAATAAAAAATTATTTTATTTTATTCAATTTTATTTTGTACATCATTACTGCTTAACTTAAGATTTTGTACCTTAGTTTTTCTAAAACAGGTTGCAATGTTTTCTGCTAAACTGTGTCTTTAATTACAGGCGGTGCTAAGTATGTACCACAAGGTCCTAGTTTGATGGTATCACTGGATACAAAATACTTTTATACCATCCCAGCTATCACTGGTAAGAAAGCAAACACCCAGTATGAACAGAGAAACTAGTCTACGAAATGTCAGGTTTGATCCTGTCGATCATCGGGTGCATGGCACTTTGGCAGCTAGACTGCGCAGCCAAGCCGAAATTATGAGACGAATACGGCCTGGAGCAAACTATTGTGCTGCCCCAACGTATTGGGTGCAATAAGAATACTAAATCACAGCCCTTCTAGTGCTCCAATACCATCCAAGAAATGCGTGTTTTAAATTTCCAACTATGATTCGAGCGTTACAATACACGAAACGCACAATAAAACGATTGTTTTCTTTTTGCATTAAGAATTCTTTCAGTCAGAGCTAAGCTTTGTGTTGTTGCCTGTACAGGCCTCTTATGTGGCTAATGACACCTATTAGTATTACGTTATCACTTCCGGATAAGTTAACCCTTAAAGGACTAGTATAAAGCTTCGTTTTGTCTTGACATAAACGACTCAGAAGACAGGAAAAGGAGAACGATTGTTAGGGCAGCGACACGTTGACCGGACATTTTACGTATTTGTCGGGCATTTGGACAGAAATTAGATACTGCACACACCTTTGTCGCACTGGCTAGTAGTCGGGTGTGAAAGGAGTCCGCTAACAAATACAAGCAAAAACTGGAGATCTATATATTGGCTTGCAGGAATTAAGGCTGCGGGGAAATGCTTTATTACTATGTTTGTCCCTTGAATATGCGGTAACGAGAATACCTACAACCTCCGTAACCACTAATTTTTTACTTTTTGTGACTAGATGGATTCTTACTTCCGACCAAGTCCCTCTTTGGTGGCAGTTTTGTTCGGGCCAATTTGAAAGACGTAACGAAACGTGATGGAGGCGGAACTACGTGGTTGCCTATGTCGAAGTGTACTTTCTAAACGAAACCTACGTCGCAACTGGTGTAGCCGTATCTACTCTATTGTCTCAAATTAGTACAAGCTACCAGGCTGAAGGAAGTTCGTCGTCCTCGGTAGCATCCATCTATTCTGCGCCTTTCACATACATCAACGCCT